>CAUYON010011906.1:0-24311 GCA_963573935.1 Arctocebus calabarensis | reverse complement strand
GTAGGACGCCAGCCCCATATACCAAGGGTGGCAGGTTTGAACCTGTCTCTGGCCAAATTGCAACAAAAAAATAGCCAGGTGTTGTGGCGGGCACCTGTAGTCCCAGCTTCTCGGGAGGCTGAGGCAAGAGAATTGCCTAAGCCCAGGAGTTGGAGGTTGCTGTGAGCTTTGACACCACAGCACTCTACTGAGGGCAACATAGTAGTGATGCTGTCTCTAAAAAAAGAAAAGAAAAGAAAAGAAGCAAAAGTGTTGGCTCGGCGCCTGTGGCTCAACGGGCTAAGGCGCCAGCCACATACACCTGAGCTGGCGGGTTCGAATCCAGCCCGGGCCCGCCAAACAACAATGATGGCTGCAACCAAAAAAAAATGGCCAGGCGTTGTGGCAGGCACCTGTAGTCCCAGCTGCTTGGGAGGCGGAGGCAAGAGACTCGCTTGAGCCCAGGAATTGGAGGTTGCTGTGAGCTGTGATTTCACAGCACTCTATCCAGGGTGACAGCTTGAGGCTCTGTCTCAAAAAAAAAGAAGCAAAAGTGTTGGTGAAGTGTCAGCGAGTAGGGTGCCGGCTCCATATACCAAGGGTGGTGGGTTCAAACCTGGTCCTGGCCAAACTGCAAAACAAACAAAAAATAGCTGGGCATTGTGGCATGCGCCTGTAGTCTCAGCTACTCAGGAGGCTGAGGCAAGAGAATCGCTTAAGCCCAAGAGTTGGAGGTTGCTGTGAGCTGTGTGATACTACAGCCCTCTCCTGAGGGCGACAAAGAGAGACTCTGTTTCTACAAAAAAAAAAAAAGGGTTGGTGAAATGTACCATAACAGTCTGGGAATAGTTATCTGTAGCCATTTTCTCCCCCACTTCCTCACCTAAGTTCTTAAACGAAAAGAAAGCTGAATAGCTATAGACCAAAATTTCCCACTAAAAACCCAAAGATGAGAACAAAATTATGAGATTGACCCTTGGAGTTAACTAGTGACAAAGACCTTTTACTGAGAGCAAAACACACAAAGAATCTTTTTAGTACAATCTTTTACTTGGATTAATTTTAAATGTATTTTAAAAGATTATAAGCCAAGAAATGTAATAATGTGAAAGCAAGGAGAAACTAAGCTGGATCATTTAGCAAAACTCAGGGACAGGATTCATTTAAAAGTCTTGAAAACTCTTTCTTCACTCCATCAACTGTAATTAAACACATCTATCATATTTCAGTTGCAAAAGCTGGTGAAGTATTCAAATTGAAGACGTTTCTGATTTAGGCTGCTTTAGTAAGAGGTCTTCACCTGCAAAGAACACACAGAGAATAGTTTGTTTTCTCAATCTACTTTTTTATTGTTAATAATAAATTTTTAATTGCAGAATCATTTTAGATTTATGGAAAAGTTTCAAAACTAGCACAAAGAGGTCTCCAGCTTCCCGGTGGGGTAGCATCTTAACATTACTATGGTAGGTCTGTACAACTAAAGAGCCAACGTTGATCCGTGATTATTATTATTATTCCTCAGATTTCACTTCATGTTCTTTTTATTTTTTTAAGACAGAATCTCACTTTGTTGCCCTCGGTAGAGTGCGGTGGTGTCACAGCTCACGGCAACCTCAAACTCTTGGGCTGAAGCAATTCTCTTGCCTCAGCCTCCCAAGGAGCTGGGACTACAGGCACCCGCCACAACGCCGGGCTAGTTTTTGGTTGTAGTTGTCATTGTTTGGTGGCCCAGGCTGGGTTTGAACCCGCTAGTTCCAGCGTATGTGGCTGGCGCCCTCGCCACTGAGCCTCACTTCATGTTCTTATTCTGTTCCAGGATCCCATATAGGGCCACTATATTTCCTTAGGCTCCTCCGAACTGTGATGGTTTCTCAGACTTTCCTTGTGTTTAATGACCTTACAATTTGAAGAGTACTGGTAAGGGTATTTTGAAGGATGGTTTATCAGACTTTCCCTGTGTTTAATGACCTTGACAATTTGAGGAGTACTGGTAAGGGTACTTTGAAGAATGTGTCTCAATTTAGGTTTATCTGATGTTTTTCTCATGGTTACACTGGAGTTAGGGGGTTGGGGACAAAGACCACAAAGGTCAAGTGCTATTTTCATCACATCCGATCAGGAGCACGAACTGTCAATATGACTTATCACTGAAGAAGTTAATTTTGATCACCTGGCTCAGGTGGTTTTGTCTGGTCTCTCTTGCTCCCACCCCTTTTCCTACTGTACCTTTCGGAAGGAAGTCAAGTGCAAACTCACACTTAAGGATGGGGGAGTATACTGCTCTCCTGGGGAGAGGATTATCTACATAAGTATCTCCTGAGGAACTCTACCTCTTCTCCTACACAGAATCCTCCTGCCCCTCTTCAAAATCCCCAATTTTCCCTGCTTTCAGCACACATATTATTTCCAAATTTCAAATTTTATTCAACAATTTGTATTAGTATGAACTCATAGATACCTAGTTTACACGTTGGGTTATAATCTAATACTACATTTATTTATTTACTACAATTGTTCCAGCATTAACTATGAGGGACTTTTTTAGTTGGTTCCTATACCCCTTTTTCTCATTTATTTTCGTTTTTTTTTTTTGAGACAGAGCCTCAAGCTGTCACCCTGGGTAGAGTGCCCTGGCATCACAGCTCACAGCAACCTCCAATTCCTGGGCTCAAGCGAGTCTCCTGTCTCCGCCTCCCAAGTAGCTGGAACTAAAGGCGCCCCGACACAGCACCCAGCCATTTTTTCGGTTGTAGCCGTCGTTGTTTGGTGGGCCCGGGCTGGATTCGAACCCACCAGCTCAGGTGTACATGGCTGGCGCCTTAGCCCGTTGAGCCACAGGCGCCGGGCCTTCTCATTTATTTTCATGTAAATCGTGTTGTTATTCTTTGTGTCTTTTTTTCTTTGAGACAGAGTCTCACTTTGTCCTGTAACCTCAATGTAACTTCGAGTGCCACTGACTTCTGTTTAAAGAAGCTTTCATTGAATCCACATTTAAGGGATGTTCCTTTCAGACCCTCCAAACTCATTAGCAAGCTACTCCAGAGGCAGACTTTGCAAGCAGGGTCTGGCTGCCTCTGGAATGTCCTGGAAGAGACCTTGAAAGTGGAAAGCTAGATAAGTTAATGTGCATCTCAGTTAAAGGTTGCACCTTCTTGAATAAGTTTTTGTGGCTGCTCTGCATGATTTCTTTGTACTCTTATCTCATAGACCAATTGCTGCCAACTGGCTTACTATTATCAAGTGCACTGTACTTTAGTGTTGCTAAAGGTATATAAGCCTATAAAAAAATAAACCAAGGGGCTGCATACCTAAGTGAGCTATAGTCTCCCTCTCTTTTTTTTTTGTAGAGACAGAGTCTCACTTTATCGCCCTCGGTAGAGTGCCGTGGCGTCACACAGCTCACAGCAACCTCCAGTTCCTGGGCTTAGGCCATTCTCTTGCCTCAGCCTCCCAAGTAGCTGGGACTACAGGCACCCGTGACAACGCCCTGCTATTTTTTTGTTTTTTTTGCAGTTCGGCCGAGACAGGGTTTGACCCCGCCACCATAGTCCCCCTCTTAAACATAAAATTTCAGTGCTGATCTTATCCTCCTTGACACTCATTATCTCAACATGTCACCCTCGGTAGAGTGCAGTGTCATCACAGCTCACAGCAACCTCAAACTCCTGGGCTCAAGCGATTCTCTTGCCTCGGCCTCCCAAGTAGCTGGGAGTATAGGCGCTCACCACAACGCCCAGCTATTTTTTGGTTGTAGTTGTCATTGTTGTTGGGCAGGTCCAAGCTGGATTCAAACCCACCAGCTCTGGTATATGTGGCTGGCTACTTAGCCGCTTTAGCTACAGGTGCTGAGCCTGTTCTTTGAGTCTTAATTCTCCTGCTTCAGATATTTGTATGTCTGGAGTTTTATTATCAGTAAATAATTCAGAGTCCAAACTCATGAGCATGAGTCAGGAATATCAAGATACTTTAAACCAGTTCAAAGATTCACTGAGATACTTGGGCAGTGCCTGTGGCTCAGTGAGTAGGATGCCAGCCCCCTATACTGAGGGTGGCGGGTTCAAACCCGGTCCCCGCTGAACTGCAACAAAAAAATAGCCGGGCATTGTGGTGGGTGCCTGTGGTCCCAGCTACTCGGGAGGCTGAGGCAAGAGAATCGCCTAAACCCAGGAGTTGGAGGTTGCTGTGAGCTGTGTGACGCCACGGCACTCTACCGAGGGCGATAGAGTGAGACTCTGTCTCTACAAAAAATAAAAGTAAAAATAAAAATAAAAAAGATTCACTGAGATACTTTTTCTTGAGGTTAAAAAGGATTAGATGTCAGGATTCATTATTATGCATGTGGGGGTAGATACTTTATCTAAATTGATTTATGTGTTTATTTAAGTAAATAGTTTTGCAGTAGTTTAACTCCACATCTTTGCTTCTGGCCTTATCCTGTGTACTCTGTACTGTGTACTATTATTATTATTATTATTTTGAGATAGAGCCTCAAGCTGTCACCCTGGATAGAGTGCCATGCATCACAGCTCACAGCAACCTCCAATTCCTGTGCTCAAGCGAATCTCCTGCCTCTGCCTCCCAAGTAGTTGGGCCCACAGGCGCCTGCCATAATGCCCGGCCATTTTTTTTGGTTGCAGCCGCCATTGTTGTTTGGTGGGTCCGGGCTGGATTCCCAGCCGCCAGCTCAGGTGTACGTGGCTGGTGCCTTAGCCCGTTGAGCCACAGGCGCCGAGCCTGTGTACCATTATTAAAGTAATATTTCTTTTCTCTCTCTCTTTTTTTTTTTTTTTTGTAGAGACAGAGTCTCACTTTATCGCCCTTGGTAGAGTGCTGTGGCATCACACAGCGCATAGCAACCTCCAACTCCTGGGCTTGGGCAATTCTCTTGCCTCAGCCTCCTGAGCAGCTGTGACTACAGGTGCCCAATGCAATAGCTATTTTTCTGTGTTTTTTTTTTGCAGTTTGGCCGAGGCCGGGTTTGAACCCCCCACCTTCGGTATATGGGGCCAGTGCCCTACTCGATGAGCCACAGGCACCGCCCTAAAGTAATATTTCAAAATGTAGTTCTAGGCCAGGTGCAGTGGCTCATGCCTGTAACCCTAGCACTCTGGGAGACCAAGGGCGGTGGATTGTCTGAGTTCACAGGTTTGAGACAAGCCTGAGCCAGAGTGAGACCCTGTCTCTAAAACTAGCCAAGAGTTGAGGCAGACACCTGTACTCCCGGCTACTTGTGAGGCTGAGACAAGAGAATTGCTTGAGCCAAAGAATTTGAGTTTGCTGTGAGCTATGACACCACAGCACTTTACCCAGGGTGACAAAGTAAGACTCTGTCTCAAAAAATAACAAAAATAAAAATAAATAAATAAATAAAATAAATTGGCTAGGCGCCTGTGACTCAACAGGCTAAGGCGCCAGCCATGTACACCTGAGCTGGCAGTTCGAATCCAGCCTGGGCCCGCCAAACAACAATGACGGCTGCAACAACAAAAAAACAAAACAAACAAACAAAAAAACAATGGCTGGACGTTGTGGTCCCAGCTACTTGGGAGGCAGAAGCAGGAGACTCGCTTGAGCCCAGGAATTGGAGGTTGCTGTGAGCTGTGATGCCACAGCACTCTGTCCAGGGTGACAGCTTGAGGCTCTGTCTCAAAAAGAAAAATAAATAAATAAAACTATTAAAAAAAAATTGTAGCTCTAGTCACAGCCTGTAACAACTTTCTGATGCCTAGTATTTGTACCATCACATGTCCCAACTCACCTTAAAATATCTTTTATTTCTCATTATTTTTCTAGCCATGTTCGCCCTAAGCTTATAAAGATGTTTTTCCTCTTTTTGGCCTCTATAGTTTCACTAATGTTGCCGCCGATTAGAAGTAACCTCCCATTTCTAGGAACCAAACTTGCATCGGTGTTAGTGAACGTGTTTGCAGTATCCAACCCAGGTCCACCTTGACCACCTGCTGTATGCCCTGAAAGGCTGACTGGTGGACTAGAGTGATTCTCTCCTGCCCTTTGCCTTTGTGATGGGGTCAGCCCCCGGGAAGCTCAGGAGATCAGAAACTGCACTCAGCACACCTCTTCCACTCTGTGCTCATGTCCCCTGTTGCCAGGACACTGCTCCTCTCAGGGCAGCCTTCTCCACTCAGCTCTCTCCCCAGAGATGCAGGTACCTGCTTCTTCCTCTCCTCTCTGGGTCCTGGTGTTGCTAGGCAGGCTATTAAACCACCCCCTGTGATTTCCCTACATCCCTCGCACACTCCTTTACAATTAGTCTTCATCAGATCCTTGAATAATCACAATCGGAGTGCCCTCTATTTCTTGTCGTGAACTGATACACGCTTCTTCTTTAGCACTAAAAAAACCTTTCAAGAAATTTCAAGGGCCGGGCTGGTGGCTCAAGTCTATAACCCTAGCACTCTGGGAGGCAGGTGGATTGCTTGAGCTCACGGGTTCAAGACCAGCCTGAGCCACAGCGAGACCCTATCTCTACTAAAAAAAATAACAAAACAAACAAAAACCCGAGGCAAGAGGATCACTTGAGCCCAAGAGTTGGAAGTTGCTGTGAGCAATGATGTTGCCATGGCACTCCACCCAGGGTGACAGCTTGAGACTGTCTCAGAAAATAAAAAGAAATTTCAAGAATTTTTCACTCATACATTTCACCAGATATGATCCTTTCCTCTTCTGACCATAAAATACCACTTTCTCTAAAAGTGCATATTGTGCATTTTATTTAGGGGCTTGTTTAATCCCCTGTCTTTAAGTATAAAGCCTCTACAGCAAAGGACTAGCAAAGGACTTTTCTGTTTAACTTCACCTAGCTATGATAGATGATTAATGGCACAATCAATCCAAATATTACAAAATAGGTAATTTTCATCTGCTCTACTATTTTATAAGTATTTGCCAGTTTATTTTGTCAACTTGTTTGTCTTAGCAGGGAACATGCTTTCTACTTCTTGCTTCATTAATAGACCAACAGAATTCTGAGTTTAGTTACTAAAATAAGATTTCAAAGCATGGAGCTATCTTCTTCATAAGAAAGAATAAAAATCAATCTTTATATTAAGATAGCATTTTGGGGGATTTAGAAATTATTATAACTGAATTATTACTCAAAACAATGGCTAATTGACAATGCTCTTAATTATATTTCTAAATATCCAGAGATTCAAGGAAGGCTGTTTGCGTTGACTCACCGTCGTGTTTTTAGAAAGTACGCATGGCTCTCCTTCTGTTGATATCTCTCTTGATTTGGCAGAGAGAACAATGAGGACAGCAAATGGTCACTAAATAGTCATCACAAATAGATCCCTGTGTGAAAATAGAAAAGAAACAGCAATATAAAATTCACCTATTTGGTGTAATGACTTGCAGATTTTCAGACATCTGGAAGAGAAGCAGAAGACACTTGTCCTTTGGAGTCAGAGTCTGAATGGATACATTTTACAAAATGTTAATTCATGTTTCCATATAACTCTTGTCTTTTTTTATGGCATAAAACATGTTCCGGTACTTTATAATTCTGAAAATAGAAAGAGATAGCTAACCAAATATCAAGTATGAGGGTAGAATAAAGAATTTCAAGGCCAAAGGTGGTGGTGCACACTTGGAGTCCCAGGAACTTGGGAGGCTGAGGCAGGAGGAGTGCTTACGCCCTGAAATTTGAAGTTGCAGTGAGCGATAATGATGCCCCTGCACTCCACTGGGCAACAGAGCGAGATCCTGTCTCAAAAAAAAAAAAGGCCAGGCCAGGCGAGGTGATTCACGCCTATAATCCTTGCACTTTGGGAGGCTGAGGTGGGTAGATTGCCTGAGCTCACAGACTTGAGACCAGCTTGAGCCAGAGCAAGACCTCATCTGTAAAAGTAGCTGGGTATCGTGGCGGGCACCTGTACTCCCAGGTACTCAGGAGGCTGAGGCAAGAGAATTGCGTGAGCCAAAGAGTTTGAGGTTGCCGTGAGCTATGATGCCACAGCACTCTACCAAGGGTGACAAAATGAGACTGTCTCAAAAAAAAAAAAGGAGAAAGAAAAGAAAAATATCTCAGGAAGAAGAATTTAAAAATTCTTTTCTTCCACACTTCCTCCCTGTCTTAGGAAGCTACCAGAGAATGTACTCTATCAAAATGAGAGAGTATCAGCTCAGCACCTGTAGCTCCAGTGGCTCAGGTGCCAGCCACGTACACCAGAGCTGGCAGGTTTGAATTCAGCCCAGGCCTGCCAAACAACGACAACTACAACCAAAACATAGCTGGGCGTTGTGGTGGGTGCCTGTAGTCCCAGCTACTTGAGAGGCAGAGGCAAAAGAATCACTTAAGCCCAGGAGTTGGAGGTTGCTATGAGCTGTGATGGCAGGGCCCTCTACCCAGGGGGACAGCTTGAGGCTCTGTCTCAGAAAAAAAAAAAGAGAGAGAGAGTATCGGCACCCATAGCACAGTGGTTACAGTGCTAGCCACATACACTGAGGTTGGCAGATTCGATCTCAGCCCTGGGCCAGCTAAAACAATGACAACTATAACAAAATATAGCTAGGTATTGTGGTGGGCACCTGTAGTCCCAGCTGCTGAGGAGGCCGAGGCAAGAGAATCGCCTGGGCCCAGGAGCTGGAGTTGCTGTGAGCGGTGACGCAGGGCACTCTACCGAGGGCGACAGAGTAAGACTCAGTCTCTAAGAAAAAAAAAACAAAACATAAAAATAAAAAAATAGCTCAAAGGGAAATAGGTTAGGGCACAATTTCACTAAGAAGATGAAAATTACAGAATATATGTGGTGACTGTGTTGGGAAGAGATTTAGCAAACTGACAAAGAATTTTGCATTAAAGTACTCATAAGTAAACGGAGGGAAGCTGCTAATGAAAAAAACAAGAATTACTAATATTGTAAAAAATAAAATTTAGCAGGAAAAGCAATCATATTCACTACAAGACTCAACTCCAAAGTTGAATAAAACAAACATAGGCATCATGATGTAAATACTGAATACGGAATTAACCAAAATTACATGTAACTATATGGGAAGGAGTGGGGTAGGGGGCATGTTGGGGTGGGGTTGGAGAAAATAGACATCAACTCTCATCTCCCATAGTGCAAGTTAACACATTTAAAGGTCAAGAAGTAGGAATACATGTCTGTGATTTGGAGGTATGGAAGAAAACGCCTAAGAAATCAGCTCTGGGGGAGGGGGAGAGAAGTTTGGGGACTATCATTTTTTGTAACAAACCTTGTAAAATTAGATATTTTTAAAATGCTTTGCATCAGGTCTTTGATAAATTAAAAAAATCAAAGCTGTGTCATTGAGCTTCGTGGACAGACTTTCCTCCCTCCCTCCCTCCTTTTCTTTCTTTCTTTTTTAAGATAGGGTCTTACTCTGTCACCCAGGCTGCAGTGCTGTGGTGATCATAGCTCACTGTAGCCTCCGATTCCTGTATCCTCCCATCTTCTCAGCCTCCTGAGTAGGTAAGATTACAGGCGCATGCCACTGTGCCCAGTTAATGAAAAAGAATTTGTAGAGACAGGGTCTCTGTTGCCCAGGCCAGTCTTCAACTCCTGGCTTCAAGCAATCCCTCTGCCTTGGCCTCCCAAAGTGCTGTGCTTACAGGCATGCGCCATCACCACCAGCCAAGAATGCATGTTTTACAAATTGAAGGTTTGCAACAACCTTGCCTCGAACAAGTGTATTAGCACCAGTTTTCCAACAGAATGTGTTCACTCCCATGTGTTTATGTCAAATTTTGGTAATTCTCACAATATTTCAAACTTTTTCATCCTGATTTTTTGTTGTTTTGTTTTTTTAGATAAAGTCTTGCTCTGTTGCCTTGGCTAGAGTGCAGTGGCATCTTTTTTTTTTGAGACAGAGTCTCACTTTGTTGCCCTTGGTAGAGTGCCACAGCGTCACAGCTCACAGCAACCTCAAATTCTTAGGCTTAAGTGATTCTCTTGCCTCAGCTTCTGGAGTAGCTGGGACTACAGGCACCTGCCACACGCCTGGCTATTTATTTTTTTTATTGTTGCAGTTGTCATTGCCGATTTAGCTGGCTGGGGCTGGGTTCAAACCCACCACTCTCGGTATATGGGGCCAGCACCCTACCCACTGAGCCACAGGCACTCCCCAGAGAGCAGTGGCATATTCATAGCTCACTTGGCCACCTCAAATTTCTGGGCTTGGCAGTGCCTGTAGCTCAGTCAGCAGGGCACCAGCCACATACACCAAGGCTGGCAAGTTCAAACCTGGCCTGGGCCTCCTAAACAACAATGACAACTGCAACAAAAATTAGCTGGGCATTGTGGCAGGTGGCTGTAGTCCCAGCTACTTGGGAGGCTGAGGCAAGAGAGTCGCTTAAGCCCAGGAGTTTGAGGTTGCTGTGAGCTGTGATGCCATGGCAGTCTATGGAAAGTGACATAGTGAGACTCTGTCTCAAAAAAAAAAAAAAAATTCTGGGCTCATGAGATCCTCCTGCCTCAGCTTCTCATAACTCACTGCAACCTCAAACTCCTGCACTCAAGAGATCTTCCTGTCACCACACCCAGTTTTTTCTTAGTTTTTTGTAGAGATGGGGGTCTCACTATGTTGCCCAGATTGGTTTCAAACTCCTGGTCTCAAACCATCCTCCTGCCTCAGCCTCCCAAAGTGCGAGGCACCACATGAGGCTGCCTTCATTCTTATTGCATCTGTTATGGTGATCCATGATCAGTAATGTTGGTATCATAACTAGTTGTGTCACCACAAACTGTACAAGATGGCAAACTTAATTGATAAGCCTTAAGTGTGTCCTGTTTCACTTCCCAGGAATTTCCCCAGCTCTCTCCTTCTCTTCAGCCTCCCTATTTCCTGAGACATAACTATATTGAAATTTGGCCAATTAATAACCCTACAATGTCCTCTAAATGTTCAAATGAAATGAAGAGTCACCTATTTCTCACTTTAAATCAAAAGCTAGAAATGACTAAGAGTTATGAGAAAAGCATGTTGAAAGCAGAGAGAAGCTGAAAGTGAAGCCTCTTGTGCCAAACATTTAGCCAAGTTGTGAACTCAGTGGAAAAGCTCTTGAAGGAAATCAAAAGTGCTGCTCCAGTGAACATGTAAATGATAAAAAAGTAAAGCAGTTTTATTGTTGATATAAAGAAAAGTTTTAATGGTTTGGACGGAGAGATCGAACCAGCCACAACTTTCTCTTAAGCCAAAGCATGAGCCAGAGCAGGCCCCTAATTCTCAGCAAGTCTATGAAGGCTGAAAGAGGTGAGGAAGCTGCAGGAGAAAAATCTGAAGCTACAAGAGGTTATTTTAGTTCATGAGATGTAACGAAAAGCCATCTGCACAACATAAAATTGCAAGGGGATGTGGCAAATGCTGATGTAGCAGCTGCATCAAGTTATCCAGAATATCCAGTAAAGCCATCGGTGAAGGTGGCCACACTAAACAACAGATTTTCGACGCAGGTGAAAAAGCCTTATATTGGAAGTAGAAGCTGTATAGGACTCATCTCAGAAAGGGAATGCCTCGCTTCACAGCCTCAAAAGACAGGCTGACTCCTAGAGGATACTGCAGCTGGTAACTTGAAGCTGAAGCCAGTGTTTACCGTTCTGCATGTCCTAAGGCTCTTGGGAATACTCCCAAAGCCTGGATAACAGCACATCTGGTCACAGCATGCTTTACTGAATGTTAAGCATACTGTTGAGAACTACTGTTCAGAAAAAAGGGTTCCTCTCAAAATATTAATATTACTGATCATGGACAATGCGCTTGGTTACCCAAGAGCTCTGCTGGAGATGTATAAGGAGTTGCATGTTGTTTTCATGCCTGCTGATGTAACATCCATTCTGCAGCCCAAGCAGCAAGTAGACTTGCTTGCTTTTCGAGTCTTATTATTTAAGTAATACATTTTGTCAGGCTATAACTGCCATAGAAAATGATTCCTTCAGGTGGTGCCTGTGGCTCAGTGAGTAGGACGCCAGCCCTATCTACCAGGGGTGGCAGGTTCAAACCTGGCCACAGCCAATAGAACTGCAACAACAATAAAATAGCCATGCATTGTGGTGGGCACCTGTAGTCTGAGCTACTCGGGAAGTTGAGGCAAGAGAATCGCCTAAGCTCAAGAACTGGAGGTTGCTATGAGCTGTGATGCCATGGCACTCTACCAAGGGTGACAAGGTGAGATTCTGTCTCAAAAAAAAAAAAAAGAAAAAGAAAGAAGAAAAAGAAAATGATTTCTCCGATGGATCTAAGCAAAGTAAATTGAAAGGGTTTACCATTCTAGATGCCATTCAGAACATTTGTAATTTATGGAAGTAAAAACAACATGAAGTTTGGATGAAGTTGATTCCAATCCTCATGAATGACTTTGAGGGGTTCAAGATTTCAGTGGAGGAAGTAACTGCAGATGTGGTAGAAATGGCAAGAGAACTAGGATTAGAATCAGAGCCTGAAGATGGGACTGAATTGTTTGCAATCTTATGATCAAACTTGAACAGATGATGTGTTGCTTCTTAGAGATGAAAAAAGAAAGTGGTTTCTTGAAATGGAAAGAAACTCTTGGTGAAGAAGCTGTAAACATTGTTTTTTTTTTGGGGGGGGGACAGAATCTCCCTATGTCACCCTCAGTAGAGTGCCGTGACATCATAGCAACCTCAAACTCCTAGACTTAAGTGATTCTTTTGCTTCAGTCTCTCAAGTAGCTGGGACAACAGGCGCCCACCACAAGGCCTGGCTATTTTTTGTTGCAGTTGTCATTGTTGTTTAGCTTGCCCAGGCTGGGTTCGAACCCGCCAGCGTTGGTGTATGTGGCTGGTGCCGTAACCACTGTGCTTCAGGGACCAAGCCATTGTGAACATTGTTGAGATGACAATAGAGGATTTTGGAGTATCACAGGTGACTCCAGTTTTGAAAGAAGTTCTACTGTGGAACTGGGCATGGTGGCTCATGTCTGTAATCCCAACACTTTAGGAGGCAGAGATGGGAGAATCATTTGAGACCAGGAGTTCCAGACCAGCCTGAGCAGCATAGTGAGACACCATCTCCACAAAGGAATAAATGAATACATCCATAAATAAATACAATAAAGTTTTATTATGGAGATGTATAATGCTATCAAACAGCATCACGTACCGCACAGACATCTTTCATAAAAGGAAAAGTCAATTGATGGAGCATACTTCATTGTTGTCTTATTTTAAGAATTTGGCACAGCCACCAGCCTTCAGCAACCAGAGGTCTTGAGGCAAGACCCTCTACTAGCAAAAAAAGATTACAACTCCCTGAAGGTTCGGGAATATGACTGTTAACATTTTTTTAGCTGTAAAGTATTTTTTAATTAAGGTACATACATTGCTTTTTTAACCATAATGGTATAATAGTGTAACTATAACTGTTCCATACGCTTGGGAACCAACACGTTCACGTGACTTGCTTTATTGCAGTGGTCTGGAACTGAACCTCAAGGCATTCCTGTATGTGTGGACCCCACCTTCCATCCTATTGCTTCTGTTTCTCTGCAGAACCTTGAGACATACACTACCCCTACTATATAAAATGAAGCATGTGTGATGGAAGGGCGCGTATGGAAAATTAGAATTCAATATTGACTCCTTCTCCACTCTATTGTATAATTTTTGGGTGACTTGCTCCACTTCTTAAAATTGGAAAGTCTTCATTTGTAAAATGTTGTGACCTAGCCACTGCGGGAGATGGTGTGAGGATGAAGAGAGATAACAAACGTAATGCATCTGGGGCACAGTGGCCTCTCAGTAATCCTCTTCCATTATGTGACAACATTGCAAATATGAGAGTTATTTATTTCCTGGGGTTTTCAACAGAAACCTAGGAAGGAGGTTCCATAACCAAAGGACCTGTGGCTACAACTGACGACAAGGTTGCACAAGGTAGGAAACTCTCCGCAGTCAAACTCAGATGACGGATGCCATGAAAAGGGTCTCTATGTTGACAACGATTATTTTGAATATGGCTGCACACAGGATTGATACGGGATTATAAGAGACTCACGGGGATGCCATAGCGGGTCCGGTAGAGAGTCCTCATCGCGACACTTGTCCCACACAGACAGCATTCATTCATGTCAGCTGCAATTTGACATCCAAGGCACGGGAAACAAAATGTGCCACAGAGACCTGGACACAGCAAACCAGGGGTACGCATTACTCCATGCTGCCCACCACAGCGGAAAGTTAGCTTGCTTTCACGAAGGGCAGTTCAAATCATGGGGGAACATCTTCTTATGTTTCTGTTTGGGTTTGCATCAGATTCTCCCCTCACCCTCAGATCATTTCAGGAATGAGTGCTCCTTGGAAAGTATGTGGCTCGTTTCATGGCCCTGCCCTTCATTCATTTATTCATTGACCGAAACCCACCATGTTCCAGACATTACCCTCAGTACTGACAATGCCCCCAAAGGAGCTAAGGAAAGTTCACCCCAAAATATGATTCCTTGGTATAAAGAATATTTTCAGTGAAAACGCCATTTTTGATTAGAAAGCACTGGTCTCTCCTCTATAAAATCTGAGTAACCTGATTTAGTATCAGAAGAGGGACTTCTAGACTCCTTATCACAGGCTAACAGACCTGGCCCTAAGGTTATTTGAAGTACAATACCTGTCTCTCAGGTTAATCTACTAATCATTCTGTTTCCCTCCATCTATCCATCCCCCCTTAGCAACCACTTGCTGCACAGATACTTGCCAGTTTCTCCCCCTCACCTCCTTCTAGAAGGCATCTTTAAAAGCCACTGACTATCCCTGAAACTTCGGGAAATCATTCCTGTGGTTCCCCTCATGTGCATGGTATTTGGAACTAAACCTTTCTTTTATTAATCTACTATATCTGTAAGTTGATTTTTTTAGCAAACCAACCTAGGGGAAAAGAGCAAGTTCTCCTGGGACTCCCCCCCCTTCACCCCTGACTTAAGTCTAGTAGGGAAATAAAAAAATAAAAAAAGTTGGGCATTGTGGCGGGTGCCTGTCGTCCCAGCTCCTCAGCAGGCGGAGCCAAGAGAATTGCTTGAAACCAAGAGTTTGAGGTTGCTGTGAGCTATGATGCCACAGTACTCTACTACTCTACCGAGGTCGACAAAGTGAGACTCTATTTCAAAAGAAAAAACAAAAAAGACAGTTAAGTGCTTTAAAGGTGGACAAAAGGTAAAAGAGCCTCATTGAGGTACTTTGACTAGTCCCAGTGAAGTTCGTTGGGTACTGCCAGAGCCCCAGGATGGAATGGGGACTTAGCTGGGGGGTGAGGCAGGCTGTTTGGGTTTGTCAGGAAGTCATGAGGAACCACTGCTGTCAGATGCAATTTGACATCCAAGGCACGGGAAATACAATGAAGCTTGTATTAGAACTTGTGTATACATCTGGTTGGGAGGTAACTGTCACTTTGATTTGTAGAGGTTTGACTACTGTCCTGAGAAGCTTCAGTAGTCACCCAGCTGATCTAGTAAGATAAAGAGAGCAAATAAACAAACTTAATCACTCCATCCTCTGGGTAATTTTCCCTTTCTATGCTTCTCAGTGTGATTATTAACTCGATTCATTTCAAAGTTACATTTCAACTGGCAATTTAAAGGTTCATGTATTTCCTTTCCTTGTTCAAGAACTCTGTGTGGACTGGAGACAGGTAAATAGACTTCAGAGGAAATTTTTTGTAGGTAGGTTTGTTTCTTAGTATTAAAACTAAGCACCTCATTCTCTTCTGCAACCCCCATCTCATCCCAAACTTACCTTCCTCTGAGTTCACTTAGAAAGATTTCTAAGTGAGAGATCTCTTAGAAAGACTCCACTTAGAGAGATCTTATGATAAGGAGATAGAGATATTTTTCCCAATGGGAAGCTAATAGCCTTCAGAATTCTTTAGTATCGGATGTGTAAAACATCTAAATACATAAATTAAAATCTGTGTGAGCTCATTCTGAAACCATGGATGAAAACCATCCCAGGCACTGGACACAATGTAACTATAAAACAGTGAGTAAAATTTACGTGTAACAAGAATAGTCTTTTTTAAAAAACCAAGTTAGACTTGAATTTTTTTTTTCTTTTTTGAGTCTCATTTTGTCAACCCCAGTAGAATGCTGTGGTGTCATAGCTCACAGCAACCTCAGACTCAAGTGATTTTTCTTGCCTCAGCCTCCTGAGTAGCTGGGACAATAGGCTCCCACCACAACAGATGCTTAGGCTCAGGCTGGTCTGGAACTCAAGAGCTCAGGCAAGCCACCAGCGTTGGTCTCCCAGAGGGCTGGGATTACAGGCCTGAGCCACCGTGCCCAGCCTTAGGCTTGACAATATTTTAAACTAACATAGGTCTATTTATAATCATTAGGGCAGACCTGTTCATTGTTAGACTCAATGAGCTCTTTCACTGTGATCTTTACTCTAGAATTTGTTTATGTTTGAAGGGCTAGAGAAGAATTAACTTATAATCAGCACAGAGCTTTTTTTGTTAACTGTGCAGGGTGCCTGTAGTAAGTTAGAAACTTCTACTACAAGGTCAGGAAGCAATGAGGGAAGGATCTGGTCACTGGTAATTCACCTCATTATCAATTATGGGGACCATTTCCCGGGGCCACTTACAGACTCCACAGTCGCTGAAGCAATCACACATGCTTGTCTGCCAGTTGGAGTTTTGGGGCACAGGGCCATATCCAGGCTGAGTCACAACGACCACGGGCGACGTCGTCTGCATCTCCAATGCAGGGTTTTAAACGCTAGATCTGAAAAGGGAGAAGTTGGTGTTAGCCCCTCGGGTTGCTCCGAAGCTCCTTTGTGGTGCTAGGCTGCACTGGCTAGTGAGGCAATTTAGAGGAAGTGGATGTTTGAACAGGATTTCTATCTCCACCCCTCACAAGGCAGAGGCCTGGGGGCAGGGGGTTGACATTCACTGAGCTGGGGGGTGAAGAGTTGCTTCTCGGGCGCGGGCGGAACTGGGTTGCCCTTGGCCTGTTTTTAGACAGGTTCTTGGTATCCACGCCGGACAGGGAAATAGGTGACCGAGGAGAGAAGTCTCCTCTAAAACAGCACCATCCTAAGCTTCTGTGTATGCCCCTTTGCGACGCACCTTCTTGTTTGGGGCTTGTATCTGCTTAGCGGTGCCTCGGCTCCGCACACACGCTGCTCCCTCACTTAATTTACTGGAGCTCTGTCCCTTCCTCAGGGCTGGCTTGAGGGATTCGTGTTCCAACATAGTTCACCTTAAAGTACACTTCATGAGAGGCAGTGTGGGTTCCCTGAACATCAGTTCGATTTGGAGTGAGAACGTCTTTGCTCAAATCCTGGTTTCTGAAACTGTGTGACCTTAGACTAGTCATTTAACTAGTCATTTGAATTTCCACTTACTCATCTGTAAACCTGAAATAGTTTCAGACCTACCCACCTCACGTGCTCATTCTAAAGAATCGCTATTTGTAAAATGCACCAAAAACTGCATTCAGGATAGTTGAAGCTTATTTTAAATTTATTAGATTTGCCCCTTTATAGACATTAAAGGCGTTTTGATTCCTACTTGATTTTTTAAAACGTACCACAAGGGCCTCTTTTCTAATGAGAGAGGGGGGGGGTCAATTTCTGTGGATCTTACAGAAAACAAGCTTTTCCGCAAAGGAAGGTTCTAGTAAGTGAGCACAGACTCAGACGGCGCGCTGTGCCCATCATCCGGGCGTGGGCTCCCCACCTGGCAGGCCCGCTCTGGGCTCAGGGGGTGACCATGAGCGGCGGCGGGGCGCGAGCGGGGTCCCCCCCGCACCCATATTCTGCCTCCCGCCGACGCTGCTGTGTACCTGTGTGTGTCTTCTGTGCTGGGACAGACACAGAGAAGTGTGTGTCTTCTCTGCCCGCACAGAGTCCTGCCTGGAGAGCCGGTGTAGGGCGGGAGGTGAGCAGGACGCGCCCCGCAGGGATTCGGGGTGAACGCGCCGGGGGCGCTGGGCGGGGTCGGGCGACCCTAGCCCGAAAGGAAGAACCAAGGAAAGACCTTCCCTGCGGATCTGAGCGCCTATCCGGGGCCCCTAGATTTCTGCCTGCCAGGACGTGTCCACTTCCCATCTTTGGAGCAGTCCCGGCTCGCTCAAGAAACTCACTCGGTCAAGTTCATGGAATAGTAAGTCAAGAAAATGCTTAGTTTCGTCGCCTCCCCCTTTCACAACGATTAGCTTGGCTGTGGGAAAAGAAAGCCCCGAGACGCAAGGGCAGGGACTTTGTGGGCTGTGTTCACTGACGCATTTCCAAACCACAGCCGGCACCTGGTGCGCGGTAGGTGCTGGCGGAGCCCGCCCCGCCCCGGCCCTGCTTCCTGCGTGCGGAGGTGGCGAGCAGGTGGCAGGAGGCGCGGACCCCGGCGGCCCTCACCGCGCTGCCGCTTCTCGAGCCCTTCAGACTCGCACCTGCCCCGGGGCCACGTCTTTCCTCCATCCCAAACTCCAGTGCTAAAATGATAGAAACTATATTTTTGCATGCCGACTTCCCACATATGGAGCTTTGGAAATGCTTTAAAAGATGTGTTTTTCAATTTCTTTTGCATTTCCTATATTATTATTATTATTATTTTTGCATTTCCTTTTAATAATCAAATGCCAGGGAAGAAAAGAAAGGAAAAGCAGCTAATGTCAGGTGGCTATCCCTGGAGATGGGCTGGTAGATTTTCTTTTTCTTTTGTCTTTGTAATTTTTTGTATTATCCAAAAACTATTTTTAATAAACTAGCACTTATTTCTTTTATCTTCGAAACAAGAAATCTTTTTTCAGAAACAAAAAGCAAATCCACTGAAAAACGTGTTTTTTAAAGAGATCATGCTCGTGATATCATAGCTGTTTGTTTTTTTTTCTCCCTTCTTGGCCCCTCGCCAGTACCTGGCAGGCAACTGGCATCCTATAAATAGAAGATAATCCTACATCTCTTTCAAAGGAAAGACATGCTCATTTATTATAACTCATGTATTTTGTAAGAGGCCCGCACTGTGATTTTTTATATAACAACAGCAAGCTGAAGATTTCAGAATAGAAACCAATTGTCATTTACCTACCTGACCATCCTCAGTCAGCATATGGTGTACATATTTGTATATTTAAATAGGCTATTGTTAGACTTTCCAGAAACCTGAGACCTGGATATTGAGTGAGTGCCTTTGAAGTCCATTCACCAGTGATCTAGCAAGCAGCCGCACCCCAAATATCCACATGGTAGCTGCCACTGAGTTTGTATGAAAACTTACTTCCTCCATGTAGTGGCCTAAACGGTCTTGTACCCAATAGACAAAACTATGTCTCTTTCGCTAATTTTGACTTCCTCTTTCGAATGTGACAAAATCGTGGGAACTCAGGTGTTTCTGTGAATATTAATTACCACCAGGAACTAAAGCAGAGAGTGAACCCCAGGAGGTGTCTAATTTTATTAGAAGTTCCTCTTTAGCACAGGTTACAGGCAGTAAAAGGCTGCTCCGCCCAGCCCTGCCCACTCTGCACAGAAGAACAGTCCTAGAGGGAGCTAGCACCCAGGAGTTCCTTCTGACTTCCAGCATGAGATTTCTTACCCGAGGAAGTATCTTCTCCATAGTTACAAACTGAGAGGAGAAAGCACACACTCAGCTCACTTGTGTGCAAAGCTGTCATCAATTTAAAATTCTAAGTATGTTTCGCGCTTCAGCATAATATAAAGCAGGAACAAATGCAAAATGTCCCCAACAACTGCAGTTCTCTTTGCTTCAACTACTGAGTAGTCTGTGGTCATTAATCTTAGCTATTCAGTGTAAAAGATCAACAAACAGCTAGTGGAGGGAAAAAACTTCCTTGAATCTCCTTTGTGCTGGGTGATGTTTTTAAAATTTTCTAGGACTTTAGGTATAAGGTCCCCTTTCCTTTCCTCAGTGGTCCTCAAAGCTTATTATGTGTAAAAACCCTGTGGATGACTTGTTATAATGTAGACTGCTGGGCCCTATCCTGTAGAGAGTGGGCTTTGGGTGGGATGCTCTGGGGTCCAGGAATCTGTATCAAGCACCTGCTGAGCTGCTGCCTCTGTGCCTTGGGGTGCTGTTGTGTAAAATAAAAAAAGGTGGCCCTTCTGCATAGACACAGGTTGCTAAGTCTGTGGCTGCCGTGGGGAGAATTCAGGAAACAGCATCCTCTTCTCCAGGCAGATGCAACCTGTGGCTCCCACTGAGAAGCACACTCCAAACCAGCCCATTGACCCCTTACCTGCTGCCTGGTCAGCAACCCTGACGTCTCAGGAGATTCCATGCCAGATACCGAGCAGAACACACTTTATGACCCATGACTGCAGGCTTTTTTATTTCTCTTTTGTTACTAATTTAATGTTTTCTGGGTTTTTTTGAGACAGAGTCTGAAGATGTTGCCCTGGGTAGAGTGCCGTGGCATCATAGCTCGCTGCAGCCTCCAACTCTTGGGCTCAAGTGAGCCTCTTGCCTCAGTTTTTCTATTTTAGTAGAAATGGGGTCTTGCTTTTGCTCAGGCTAGTCTCAAACTCGTGAGCTCAAGCTGTCCACCTGCCTTGGCCTCCCAGAGTGCTAGGATTACAAGAATGAGCCACCTCGCCCAGCATTTTGTTGCTAATTTAACTCAGCAAATATTTACTGAGTGCCCAGTGTGTGTAGAAGTCTTGGTAGGACGCCATCTTTGATCCCATAAAAGCAGAGAAGAGGGATGAAAACATTGGCAGGAGCCACTTAGGAAAAAGGAAAAACAAGGCAGAGGAAATGAAAATGGGGATCTTGGTGGACAAGCTTTGAAGAATGAAACTATAACGCCTTTTTTTAGAAGGTACTTCCCATGGAATGACCTCAATTATAGGAAATCTTAGTATTTGGCTCACGTGTTTAACATCTTAATCTTATCCATTAGTCTTAGTTGGAATCAACCTTGTACATGTCTTCCCTGGCTATATAAATACCTCATTCTTGAGGACAGCCCATTATCATACTAAAATGAACTACTATTAAAAGGCTGGGCTTAGAGCTCGGTGCCTGTAGCTCAAGTGGCTAAGGCACCAGCCACATACACAAGAGCAAGCAGGTTTGAATCCAGCCCCGGCCTGTTAAACAACTATGACAACTATAACCAAAACAGAGTGAGGCATTGTGGTGGGCGCCTGTATTCCCAGCTACTTGGGAGGCTGAGGCAAGAGAATCACTTAAGCTCAGGGGTGGAGATTGCTGTGAGCTGTGATGCCATGGCCCTCAACCCAGAGAGACAGCAGTTCTATCTCAAAAATAAAAAAATAATTATAAAATATAAAGCTGGTCTCACTCCTGTAATCCTAGCACTCTGGGAGGCTGAGGAGGGTATATTGCCTGACCTCACAGGTTTGACACCAGCCTGAGCCAGAGCAAAACCCTTGTCTCTAAAAATAGCCAGACATTGTGGCCAGTGCCTATAGTCCCAGCTGCTTGGGAGGCTGAGGCATAGGAATCACTTGAGCCCAAGAGTTTGAGGTTGCTGTGAGCTATGGCACTCTACCAAGTGCAACAAAGTGAGACTCTGTCTCCAAAAAAAAAAAGAGCTACTATTATTAATGTAATATATTAATTATGTTAGCATTAATAAATATTATGAATATTGATTAATACAGATACTAGATATAATCTGAAAAAATTTTGTCTCCTTCCCACTGCTTATGGATGTTAAATTTCATTGTTTTTACTTCGATTAAAACTTTTTCATTTTATCTATCTCATAAGCTATGTAAAGGGTGACATTTCTCTTTATACATATCAATGAAGTGCCAGAATTTAATCTTAAAGCATTCTAGTCCATTTTTCTTACTTTTATAGTGAGAATTCAAGGATTCTTATAATTCACTGGCTAAATCTACAACATCTCATCTCTTTTCTAAATATTTTGAATGAATAAAATATTTTCAAAGTACAAAGACACTTAGAAAAAAATTTTTTCTAAGCTTCCCTGGGAAGTGAAGCACAAAGCAGCTAGACTAGCACAAGTAAACAGGCCTATGTATTGAAATAATGAGTGAAATTAACGATCACATTAGTAAATACATTGCATAATGTGAATGGAAAGCAGTATTTGATGAGTACTCAAAGCTGAGATCTTACAGTTCTTTGAGAAGCATGGCATCTAGCAAAATGTTTATGCATAATTGTTGAATTCTACTCAATTTACTAAATTTAAAGCAATTAGATAAGAAAATATCAGTTCCAGCTCATGTAGCATGTTAGGGAGCAGAAAACCCAAGAAGAACAACCACCTTTTAAAGAAAACTTTTTTTCTATGCCAAGATAAGGTTTTTAAGAAGTTCTTAATTTCAAAGTACTTACAATTAAGAAATATGTTCCCAGCAGGAACTGTCTCTTGGCCTGAGAGAGGATCTCAGCAGAAGTGAAAGCCTGTGGAGGCGAGGTAACCACGTTTCTATGGGAGTGGACAGGGCAAAGATCAGTTCAGAGGCGTTTATTGGCCAGTGAATCCAGGAAGAGGTGGTTTTCAGCCTCCTATCTTGAGGACAATATAGTCGGGAAGTAGAGTAAGGTGTGTTCCTTTTCCTACATTGTGTGAGGTTCACTCATGCATCTTTGGGTGAGGGGGAATGTAATTCATTATATAATGTGATTGTGTTTACATGCCTGACGGAGCTTACGGATTTTTTAAAATAAAATTTACTTTCTCCCTTTAATACATACATGGCTTCTATTTAATGTATATTTATTGCCGTCTTTTTATTGCAGAGCATATAGGTAGTCTTTCGGAGAAAGCGGGCTATCTGAGATTTCATACCTGATCAGACACTGCTGTCTTTCTCCTTCTTCAGACCCCTTTGTTCTCCCTAACATCGATGGAACACCTGCTGCGTGTCTGGCACTGCCCTAAAACTTGGAAGTATTAACTTTTTGAATTCTACACACAATTCTATGGGGCTAGGTACAATTACCCCTCCTCCCTCCACACTTGACTGACAAGGAAACCGAGGCCTGAAATGTTAAATGGCTAGTAGGCTGCAGCTGGGCTGAAACAGGGTTGTCATCGGAGCTGGGTGCTGTGCCCAAGCTGTCACATGTTTTTACTGTACTGTCTGACACAACAGGATTGTCCTAGTGGGAACGGTTTCCCATCCCAAACAACCTCACAGAGAAAGACAGGACGGTTGGGCACTCTCATTAACGGTTTTCTCAAACAAAGTTTATGGGATGCCATTGTTTTGGGCTGGCCTCCTTCCCTGGGCCCCGTAGACCAGATCATACAGAATGGAGTCACTTGAGCTAAGGGCCACATAATCCAACTGCATTTTAAAATCGGGCCCATTTCAAACAACAACAACAAAAAGATTCCAGTCAAACTGAGTCAGCATAATAAGGAAGTCTCTTTTATTTTAACTGCATAAGGAAAGTAGCTTTAAAACAAGCAATCTGCCTCGTGTTTTTGTTTCCGCCTTCTTCAGCCCTTACTTTCGGTCTATAAAACCAGCCTCCTCTCCCCAGCTCGTTAGAGTTCTAGAACTGCAAATAAATGCCAATTCTATCTTTATCATATAAATCTTTCCCTCTTTTACTATCTTTAGATTAAATTTCTTGTAATTTTATCTTTTGACAGATTAAATTATGGAATCGGAAATTCAAAGGCTGTGGCTGGGCACGGTGGCTACACCTGTAATGCCAGCGCTCTGGGAGCCCGAGGAGGGTGGATTGCTTGAGTTCATGAGTTTGAGACCAACCTAAGCAAAAGCAAGACCCCATTTCTACTAAAAGTAGAAAAACTGAGGGAAGAGGACAACTTGAGCCCAAGAGTTTGAGGTTGCTGTGAGCTACGATCCCATAGCACTCTACCCAGGGCACTAACTTGAGATTCTGTCTCAAAAAAAAAAAAAAAAGGCGGCACCTGGGGCTCAGTGGGTAGGGCACCGGCCCCATATACCAAGGGTGGCAGGTTCAAACCTGGCCCTGGCCGAACTGCACCAAAAAGATAGCCAGGTGTTGTGGCGGGTGCTTGTAGTCCCAGTTACTTGGGAGGCTGAGATAAGAGAATGGCCTAAGCCCAGGAGCTGGAGGTTGCTGTGAGCCATGAAGCCATGGCACTCTACCAAGGGCGACAAAGTGAGACTCTGTCTCTAAAACAAAAAAAAGCTGTGAAAAAAATTTCAAAAGGTAGAAATGATGATAATAATAATAAAGGTATAGGCTTGGTGCCCATAGCACAGTGGTTACGGCGCCAGCCACATACACTGATGATGGAGGGTTTGAGCCCAGCCCAGGCCAGCTAAACAACAATGATAACCAACAAAAAAATAGCCCTGGCATTGTGGCGGGCACCCACATGTAGTCCCAGATACTTGGGAGGCTGAGGCAAGAAAATCGCTTGAGCCCAAGAGTTTGGG
>CAUYON010011905.1:0-45455 GCA_963573935.1 Arctocebus calabarensis | reverse complement strand
GGTTGCTGTGAGCTATGATGCCACGACACTCTACCCAGGGTGACAGCTTGAGGCTCTGTCTCAAAAAAAAAAAGAAGAAAACATGGTGTTGGAACTCACAGAGAATGTGTATGTTTATTATTCTTTTTTTTTTTTTTTTGTAGAGACAGAGTTTCACTATGTTGTCCTCGGTAGAGTGCCGTGGCATCACACAGCTCACAGCAACCTCCAACTCCTGGGCTTAGGCGATTCTCTTGCCTCAGCCTCCCAAGTAGCTGGGACTACAGGGGCCCACCACGATGCCTGGCTAATGTTTATTATTTTTAAGGCATTAAAAACACAGGTATGGGAGAATATACATGAAGCTAAAAAGAGTTAACAATATCTGGCACGGAGACTTGTGGTAAGAATTAACATTTATTGAGTGCCTTTTAGGCATCAAATATTTGTACAATGTAGTCTTAAGATAGGTATAATTATTATTATTATTATTATTTCCATTTAAAAATGAGAGAAATTAAATTCATCAGTTACTATAACATGCAGCTGGAACTTAAACCTGTCTAGATAATATGTGTAAGATAAGATTTAAGAGACAAAGACCTCAGGGGACTTTCAAAATGAATACTCAGAAACTGGAGAATTTGGATTCCACTCACAGAGTAAGTAGAACCTAAATAAGTAAAGAGGCTAAAGATGAGGTGCTGAACCAAGGGAAAGAGAGATGGAAAATAAACCAAAATTATCAAGCACTAGTGGTGCAATGAACTTACTTGTGGGTTTTGTACAGATTGGTAGAGTACAGAAAGAAGAGAATGAGGTGTGCAACCTATGGCCTGCAGGCCCCACGTGGATTGTGAGGACTTTTTGCTTATCCGCTGTGGAGGCTATCATGAAAATTGCTCTTGGATTTTTCTTTTTTTTTTTTTCTCATTAGCTTTTGTTAGTGTTTGTGCATTTAATGTTTGGCCCAAGACAGTTCTTCTTCTTCCAGTGTGGTATAGAGAAGCCAAATATTAAGCACCCAAAAGGTTACTAATTATATTGATTATATGAGATTAAATTAGAGGATTCATTGTATTATATGATGGTGGTACAACAAGTAAATCAAATGAATAAAATAATAGTAACACCTATTCATATTGCAGCAGACCATGTACTTGGCCTTGTACATGTACTATCTCATTTATGATACATGATAACCCTTCTTTAGATGCTCCCCCAAACATGGTTACTGCCAAAAACTACTGTTACTACAATTTGTAACTGTACACATGGGTTTGATTAAAATGGGGAAATTGTGTGAGAGAAGCATAGGAAAATAGTCAATTCTCAGGGTCTTAGTCTATTTGGGCTGCTAAGAGAAAATGCCTTAAATTTGGTGGTTTATAAACAACAGAAATTCATTTCTCACAGCTCTGGAAGCCAAGGGTCTGATAGCAGGGTGCCAGTATAGTCAGCTTCTGGTGGGGACCCACTCCCTGGTTTATAGATGGTGGTCCTCCTCATCCCGCCCTCATGTGGCAGGAGCAATAAGGGAGCTCTTTATAACAGCATTAATTCCTTCCAGAAGGCTTCATCCTAATGATCTAACCATTTTGCAAAGGCCCCACCTCCAAACAGCTTCACACTCAGGATCAGTTTTCAACCTATGCATTTTGAGAGGATGTAAACATTGCCTATAGCACTCTGTTATTCAAGATCTTATTTTTCAGATTTTTGGGATTCTTGGTCCCAATTTTCAGCTACCCACCTTCTATCCAGTTCACTCATTACCTGAACTCATTCCAAATAAAATGTTGAGATGAGGGCTAAGAGGCAATTGCTATGTAAATATGTTATAGTCATTGCTAGGAGTAACATGTAGGCAATTTATTTTTTGTTTGTTCCCTCTGTACTATCATTTTTGTTGTAAGCAATATAGAAAATTTTGGTTGACCAATGCAATGTTTTTGATAATAATAGATACTTGGATGCATTTCTTAATGTCGCAAATGGTGTCAAAGGAAGGTTTTTAGACTACTAAGGAACTACCACTGAAAGCAGACAATTTTAAGACTTCATAGATTTTGAGATACACCTGAATTTAAGAAAGGTTTAAGTGTAGAGAAAAACATATCTTGGAATCAATGAAAATAAATAATAATGGCTACTAAATATTAAGCTTTATATTTAGGGCTACTAAATATAAGCCCTTTAAGCTGGGAACTAAAGTAAGCAGCTTAAACACACTGTCTCAATTAATTCTATATATCAGATACCTTCGTTTAATACTATTTATTTTCTCTTTCCACTACTTCTTGCAGTCTAGGAATTAATCCTCCCCCAAATTAATTTAGGTCTTTCCTGAATGCATGGCATGCCCTTCCACCTTCTGCCCAGGCATTTCTTCCTCTGTGCATGATCATTTCTCTTAAATTTCATCTTTACACATGTCTCCTTGGACTAACTTTTTAAGTTAGTTTCTAAAAGTTCAATTCCCTGGACTGTGGCTTTTGTTCTGCCTTGTCTTTTAAAGCTGCTCATCCATTCTAAACATTGCTCTGTTCATGGAATATAGCCAGAGGGGCAAGTTGTGCTATTTCCCTGAGTCAAACTCTGTCCTTCAACAAAAGTTAACAGGTACCTGCAGACACCTCTGGACACATTTTAGAAGCTAAATGTACTCTCCACCACCTTATAGGTAGCTGTAATTCCAGTTCTTAAACCATGCTTTTCAGAGGAAAATATTATCAGAAAAGAAGAACAGACGTTAGAAAATGAAAGTTGTAAATAACTTTCTGCAATGGTCCAAGACAGGACCACACTAGTGTGTTTTGAGAGTTGCAAGAAAAAAAAATTCCCTGGGGAGAAAAAAAAAAAAAAAAACATTTCCACCAGACAAAAGAAAGTATCTGAGAGCATTTTGTTAGAAAAATGAAATAACCATTGCTAATGCTGACCAGGGCCCCTTTCATTCATGGAAGGGTTATCAGGTAAAATACAGAACGCTCACCTAAATTTAAATTTCCGATAAACAATGTATAATTTTTAGTATATGTGAATTGTTGTTTATCTGAAAATGAAATCCAATTTGATGAGCTGTGTATTTGGTTGGTAAATCTGGTAAGCTTACTCTGTGTATAAGAGTGATATGCTCTCCAATCCTAGACATCAACAGGGCAGGTAAATAATTTTGGCTAGTAGAATGTGAGTAGAAGTAGTGTGCCAAATCAAGATCAAGGTAATGAAAAGCCTTTCAGAATTTCCTAGTCCCTCCTTTCCTCTTCCATGATAAACATGAAGGTTGTATATTGTATCTTATTCTGGGTAATATCGGAAAAAAACACATTCACTGACTGCTGTCCTCTCTCTATGTGTCTGAAAAGATGCATGGATACTTAAAGAATTGAAAAATGTTCAACTTATCTGATTTTTGCCTTTCATTTGTCAAACTTATCTATAGTATCTTGAATTTTCATCTCTGAATCTTCACCTACAGGCTCTGACTCATGTACCGAATGTTGATCTCTCCCTATAGACCATTATAGATTTCCTATCTCCAAACCAGGAAGGTTGAGAGGGAAGAGGAAGCTCCATAGCAGGGCCCCCTCCTCAGGTGCTTGTTGAAGAAGAGCCCTCTGCTCTCCAACCCTGCTGGAAGAGGGGGCTAAGGATGGGGGTGACAAGGTGCCACCCCCACCAGAGACCCCTGTGGAAGAAGAGATGGAGACTGCGCCTGAGGCCACAGCTCTTCAAGAAAAGGAGCAGGATGACACAGCTGCCATGTTGGCTGACTTCATTGATTGCCTTTCTGACGATGAAAAGCCACCACCTACCTCACAGCCTGACTCCTAGCCCCGTTTTGTGCCCTCACTCCTTGTTTCCAATAAAGTTATGTTGCTAGATATTAAAAAAAAAAAAGTAAAGAGTTAAACACTAAAATCAGTGGATCCAATTTACTACATCCATCAATTCCACAGACATCCCCATTCTCGGAATGCTGTAAGCTAACTTTCTTAACTGTTTATAATGTATGTATAATGTAGAGTTTAATATCACATACCTACCATTCAAAGGAAAGGAAGACCATATTTTAGTTATAGGACTAAAATGGTACAAAATAAATAAAACAAAAAGTATGTCTATCCTTGGCATGGAATGTGCCAATTTTTTTATTTTGGTTAACTAAACACCTGACTGAATAAATGAAGTAACAATGAATGAATGAAATAAAAAAAGGCATACTTCCTAGAATTAAGCTTTTCTAGCCTGATTTCTGTGGTCATTACAAAAGAAAATGTTCAGCTAATGCTGTGTAATCAACCTTCATTCACCTACTATAGAGCAAGGACTCAGTTTATGGAATCATAATAAAAAAAAATAGTAACTTGAACTAAGTCTATAGCCTAAACTTTGCCTGGTGAAGAATGGATAGAAATATTGTGAACTTTGGAAATCATAGCCAAAAAGTAGCTTCTTTACAGTTAGAATTGCATCAGTTTTGTGCAACGATTTTCTCTCATACTCAGTACTCATACTTGAAGCACGACTCATTCCTACAAAGCTGATGTGGCTTGGTGGTTAATCCAAAGATGTTTGCTACACAACATCTCTAGAAAGGAATTCCTGAATATGTTTCCTCAACATATCTAGAAATAAGATGATGGTGACCAATATGTTTGCAGTTGGGAAGAGAGGAGCAATTTTGGTAGGAAAAAATTGCTCTGCTTAATCAGTTTTTGCTTTCTAATTGTAGAGCAAGACTTATGAGCAGATATATGCTTAAGATAGGGCTGAATTAATACATTTTTAGAAAATAATGAAATATGATCCCCTTCCTAATTTTAAGACTTTAAATATTTTTCATATTGACCACAACATAGTTTATTATTATACTAAACTATGCTAGAATTAATTATTTAGTATAATGAAACTAATTAACATTAGTTTATTATTATACTAAAATATGCTAGAATTTTAGAAGATCAAAATTTTTTATGAAGGTCTATAAATTAATTGACACTAATTTGTCCTTAAGTCCCCTAGTAAAGTTAATCTCCAGTGCTGTAAGCAAATGTTCCATGAGAGTTGAAGAGAGGCACAAGAAATACAACTTGCATTGACACCCCACCCCCCAGTACAATATGGAGGTCCCCTGGCTAGGATCACAATTAGGATTATCTTTGTCCTTGGTCCTTATCTCTCACCACAGACTCTTCTTAAATAGGAAACTCAGCTATCTGGAGGACTATAGCAGGCTAAATCATTACTCAAAATTTGTTGTTCATCCCTTGGTAATTCCCTGATTAGACAACTGGTCAAGTGTCAGCTGGTTCTCACCTGAGTTTACTTGAGAATTTATTCTTTCCTCAGAAGCTTTCAGAGTATTATTTGAGATCAGCTTGGTAGGTTAGATTTGCTAATGGTTCTCAGGTTTAGTTTTGGAGGCTAAATGCAGACACTCCTAAAAGTATTTTTTAGAGTTATTCTCTGATCCAAGCAACTATGGTGTACCCAATAAATAAAAGGATGGCTGTGGGTGGAAAGGGACCCAATATTTATTTATTCATCTGTAAACCATTTTCTAATATAACACCTTACATATTCCTACAATCTTTCTTTTTTTTCTTTTCTATTTTTGAGGGGAGGGATACAGAGTCTCACTCCCCTCGGTAGAGTCCAATGGTGTCCTTATAGTTCACTGTAACCTCAAACTTCTGGCCTCTAGTCTCAGCCTCCCAAGCTGAGACTTTAGGCCTGCTCCACTATGCCTGGCTATTTTTTTTTTACTAGTAGAAATAAGATTTTCCTCTTGCTCAGGCTGGTCTCGCATTCCTGACTTGAAGTGATTCTCCCACCTCAGCCTCCCGGAGGGCTAGGATTACCAGTGTGAGCCATCATGTCTGTCCTAATTCCTACACTATTTCTGTAAGGCTGATTCCTCTATCCTACTAATCAGGGAAGTGAGGTCTAGTGTAGGCACAAACCTTGCTCCAAATCATAAAGTTAGTAAGTGACAGAGTGGGATACAGACCTAAGTTTAAAAGCTAAGAGCACAGGCTCTAAACTAAACTGTTTGGCTTCAAAGTTAGGTCCCATGATTGACCAGTTCTCTCTTCTTTTCTCATCACCCATTCCCTTTAGCTATACAGGCATCTTGGCTGCTTGTTAGGACTCCTGTCTTATCTCTGCACTTTCTGACCTCTCCTTCTGGAGCAAACTCTCTGCAGAAAACTTCATAATTTACTCTTTTACTACGTTTATGTCTTTACTCAAATTTCAGCTTTATTTTATTCATCAGTAAATATCTGTGGGATGGTTCTATGAGGCGATCATGGTTTTAGGAACTTCAAATAAACCAGGAAACAAAACAGAAAAATGTTCCTACCCTGATAAAGATTATATTCTAGCAATGATGGGGAAACATGGTTGATTTAAATAAAAAGTCAATTATATTATATCAGAAGATGGTAGTACTATTAGAAAAAGAGAAAAGGGAGACCATGGGAGCTCAGAAGATTCAGTATTAAATCAGGCAATAATGACGGGACATGTGGTGATGTCACCAGAGATTGAATAAGGGGTGAGAGCAGAAATACACCAGGAAGGAAAACTTCAAAGCTTTTGGCCAAACTAACGAGATTATGAAACTTTCAGCAATTTGTCTTATTTCCTACAGTTTTTTCAAGTCCCTAGATCTGCCCAGCCAGGCCACTGAGCCTCTAGAGACTTTCCTGGGCAGGAATTCAGATACTCTTTGAACCAATGTCACAAAATCTTAAACCCTGTATGATAGAAATTAGCTTATAGATAGTTTGATTCCCTCCCACTCAGGGAAATTAAAGGAGCAATGAAAAAACTTTGCTTTAGTAAGTTGCACATTTTTAAGAACTACCCATCATCCAGTGGTTAAGGTATTGTTGCCTCCTTAATGTGCACATTCAGCGTGAGCTGTCTCCTGCTATGAGGATCTCATTTTATGTGTAGGTGCTCTCATATGTAAAAAAGAACAAGCCAGCAAAAATTAAATGGGTTGTGACACAAAAGATGCTTCTGGACTCACATATTGGGAAAGAGTAAAGTACAGTTATTTTTACTAAAGTGAGTACATAAGTTTGTATTAATTTGTTCCCAGATGAACACAGAGATCTAATATTCAGTATCTGCAACCAATTTCAGCTAAAAACATTTTTTGAGTGTTTAATCTAGTATTCTTATATTATTTTAGGTTCTGCTGGAAGTGTTTGATTCTGTTGGGATATAGACAAGGTTACCAGGTCAAGAATAATAAAGTGGGGGGGTGGGGGAAGTGTAAAAATTACTTACCACAGTTAGCTTCCTTTCACATTGTAGTTAGTTTTATATAAATGAATTTCTGGTGTGACTTGTTCTTGAGTAAATGTATCATGATAGAAAAAGCAAAGAACTCACTATTTCCCACATTAAAAATACTAATTAATACCTATTAAGGTAGTACTAGTGATATACTAGTAACAGAGTAAATTATTTGATGATATCCTTCCAATATGTGATAATAATTTCATCATTTTCTTTATTTGAAAGTGCCATGTATATTATCAGTCCTACCCACAATCAGATGTGACATTTGAAAAGTTTTACTCAGCCCTCTTCGATTCTCCACTTCCCTCTCTAGAACACTTTCTACAGTTTAATCAACCAGTCTAAAAAATCAGTTCTCAATTCCAGTATTTTTTATAGGATGTCAAATATTATATCCTTCATTGATTCCTTAGTTATTAAATAATTTATAAGACACTGAGTTTAGGGCAGCACCTGTGGCTTAAAGGAGTAGGGTGCCAGCCCCATATGCTGGAGGCTGCAGGTTCAAACCCAGCCCTGGCCAAAAAATTGCAAAAAAAAAAAGAAATAAAAAAAAGACACTGAGTTTATCAGGTTTTTAAGCTGTGTCTATCTCATTCCAAAGAACAGAAGCAATGGAGTTTTTTCATAAATTAATCAGATATTTAGGTAAATTACATGAAATACTGCCTAAAAGCTCCTATAGGCATTTTTCTTTCCAGAATTTACCCTGGAAAGTGTCTGTCTGTGCCACTCAAAAGCTAGCAATTTTTGTTGTGATAGTTCCTACAAGTTTCCAAAGGAAGTTTCTAGAGGTATTTTGTGAAGAGAATATCCTCCCTTTAAACATCCTCCCAAAATAACATTTTGTTCACAGAGCTGTTATAGTCTAGCTGATATAATTTAACATCCTTGGAGTTGAATCAGGACCGAATACTCTATATTAACATCACCAGTGACTCCTGAAAGTGCATGTCACATATCAAGAATTGAAAAAAAATGGCTGTTAAAATAAATCAGTATCTTTAAAAATTCTATATGAATATTTCATATGTTCCATAGTGATCTCTATCTCTGGATAGACAAAATCAATGCAGTGCTCATACAAGCAAATCTAGATTAAGTGGTGAGAGAAGACTGGTCCCCTGTCAGCACTTTCACCCAGACCCTGATCCTCTCTCTTGGAAGACCACTCTATTTTCTTGGTTTTAGAGAGTTCAGTGCCTTTATTTCAGACTTAGTCATATACCTCAACTTACATTTTCATTCAGATTTCAGGGAAAATGCTAACAAAGGATTTTAAATAAGTGTGTGGTATGTGGTGGGTAGAGAAAAGGCATAAAGTAAGGATACTATACAGTGGTACCAAGGAACAGAAGAAGCAACGTGTGATCTGGATGAGGTCAACCCTTGTGCCATCACAAAGTTTGACTTCAATAACCCCCTCCCCCCCACACCCCCCACCGCAGTCTCCAGGACCACTTCCCTCCATCAAACCTCAGAGGTTCAGGTTTGCAGGGCTCTATAATGTATTCCCAAGATTTTCAAGAATCTGAACTATCGGTTTCTAATCCTCAAACTTCTCTTGTTCCCTCAAAAGAGACAACCTCTGATTTAAATGAATGTCAGATCCTATTGTCTTTCTTGCTTTCCTAAAAATAAAATATTATTAGTTTCATTTTTTAAAAAAGAGTAAAGCTTAGAAACTGAGGGAAAGAGTAAACAGTAAAAGAAATGCATGTTACTTCCTCCCACTTCAGATTTATCAGTGATTGGATCTGAAAATCATTTATCATGATTTCTGGGAAAATTATACAAAGTGAAATTTATTTCTGGGAGGTACCTTTTCATACGAATAAACTCTATAAGGAGGAAAAATGAGAAAGACTAATTTTTATTAAGCCATTCTTGGTCAATAATTGTTCAACATGAAAAAATAAATGGTCACTTCCCTCCTTTTGAGCATGAAATATCAGCTATTTTCAACAGTATGTGAATCACTCCAAAAGCATACATCTGGCCCTGGGCATTTATTTTCAGGGTCTAATCAGTCAGATTCTGGCAGTTTCCTCAAAGGCTGTGGGTAACATAAAGGCTTGGAAAATCAATTAAAAACATAAGCAGTGTGCTGTTTGTTTTAATCAGCATGGTATGGTCAATCTCCAGACAAACTTGTCCAGAATTTTAGCTAAATGTTTTTTCCCCCTTATCTCTTGTTAATAAAAATCTGCATATTTTCCTTAGTTCTGCAAACAAAATCACTTACAATTCTAGTTTAAAACTTTCTAGTGCACCTCCTGCCATGATGCTACGTAGTCTTCCTTAGCATCATTAAAATCTGATTCCTTTTAGGAATTTGGTGTAATCTTGACAAATATACTACTTTTCTGTTCATACTATTTTCTAAGGTGAAATAATACTGGAAAGAGTTTTTACAAAATCTCATCTTCTAAGAAGAGAAGAAAACTTATGCATCTATTTAATGAAGATGGAAGAAAGTTCTTTCTGGTTCTAACTCCATGCAGCACTCAGTCCATCAGCTCCTTGCCTGATGGAAGCCTCTCTGAGCAGGAGTTCAATCTTCTCCACATATGGAGGAACCCTGTACAGACGTGTAGCCCCCAACACAAGTTAGGGAGCAGGATTAGGATGGATAGTGCAGACACAGTTAAGCCACCTTATCCAATGCAGCTTTTACTTTTCTTTAAATTGAAGCTAATATTTTGATCTACATCTGCATGAACTTTGTGTATAGTTCTCAGCTGATGTGAAACAGAAGAACATTTGTGATTATTATGCACAAATCACAATAGAAACTGGAAAGTGGAATCTCATTGGCCTGTAGCTTAAAAACATCTCAAAATAAAATTATATAAGTACCACCCTTGCAGAGAGCAAGTATCACTTGTTTTTTATAATTTGGATAGAACTGTGATATTCAATGTGGTAGCCACTAGCCACATGTGGCTGCTTAGAATTTAAAACACGTGCGATATGAATTAAAAGGTGGCATAAGTGTAACAAACACACCGATCAAAAAAAACTTAGCTAATAAAAAGTAACTATCGCTACAATTTTATATTGATTACATGCTGAAATGGCAATATTATAGAGAAATTGGATTAAATTAAATGCATAATTAAAATTAATCTTACCTGTGTGTTTTACATTTTAGTATACCTACTAGAAGATTTGAAATTCTACATGTAGCTGATTTTTCATTTCTGTTGAACAACTCTTGGTAAAAATCATGAAGAAAATGTTATTCTTTTCCAAGCTAAGGATAATGCTAACACTTAAAAAAAGTCTAAAATAAAACAAAAAGGACAAAATGAGGACCACAGTAATCGGCACCATTATGCTCCCCTTACAACTAACTCCTATGTTGCAGTCTCTATGTAAGGTTATTACTCTGTTCATACTGTGTTCTTTGTGATTATACAGTGTTAAAAGTCCAGTCTCAAAATAGGAATCTATGTTCTTCTTTTTGTTGTTGTTGTTGAGGTCCTAGAAGTTAAAACCATCTGAAGTTATTTGCAGTAAAAATAAAAGTAAATGAAAATAAGTTTCTCTGCTATAAGAGGCGAATATACCAGTCTCTCCCATTCTTTTTTCAGAATGTTTCCTTGGAAACACAGCAAATTCAAGTCCTTACGATAACCTTTGAAATAAAGATAAATTATCTAGGGATTAAACTTAGTCCCCAGTTTTTATAATGAGGAAATATCTCCAACATGTGAGCTGGTAAGCGCTAGATATATAAAAACCTACCTCCCAGGGCTACCTCCAGAGTTCCATATGAGATGTACAGGAGATAGTCAGGAGGTAAGCTCTTTGTTCTTGAGGGGATCAACAAATTTCTTTCTTTTTCTTCTTCTTTGCTACATAAAATGTGTGAGAGTTTGTCCTAAGTTCTTAGTCGCCATTGTGCTCCCTCATACGCACATAAATCAGTTAGTGCTGACTCAGCAACATATTGTGTTCTTGGTCTCCTTCATGTAAGTACGAAGGGATATTTTGGGGGGCAGGATTATTTTATTTTTAGCATCTTTTAACCTATGATCTGAGTCAGAGTATGTACAATATACATAAATATAAATGCCACGCCAGCAGTAAGGAATCACGGTATAATGAGCTAAAGCTAACATAGTCCCCTGCCCAAATGATGAAAGAGTGAGCAGAAGCTGAGTCAATCGTTATGGTTGCTAGTGATACAATAGAGACCTGGATCAGGATACATTCATTAAACAATTGAGACTGGAAAGCACTTAAGATTTTATTGAAAATAGTCATTTATTCTACATTGTTCATTTTTTTTTTTAATTGCAGTTTGGCTGGGGCCAGGTTTGAACTCGCCACCCTTGGCATATGGGGCCAGTACCCTGCTCACTGAGCCACAGGCACCGGTCCACTTATTCTCCAAATAAGAGAATTAGTACAGACAGAGCTAAAGCTACCTGTGAAAGAACATAGTCCATGTAAAGCAGCAAAATTGGAATTAGAATTCAGAGGTCAAAGTATGTATAAAGTGCTATATATTTTTTGATTCAGTTCTATTTTGCTTTAATTCATCTCTCTCAAGATAAACAATAAATTAAAACTTGGGCTCTGCCCCAATACCTGTGCTTAATAAAGATGGGGCATGAAGTAAAAATGAGCATTGTTAACCAGGTATAGTCAGTAATTACCACTAGGCTTTACAAAGAATGTTTTCTTCTGACAGTTCACATTGCATTCATATTCTTCCAAAATAACGTTCCTAAATTTCTTTTGTGCTCTTTCTGCATTGATAGGTTATTCTTTTTAATTAGCTACATTTATGACAACCCTTAAAAATACTATCACTGAATGAATAAGAATTCGCAATTATTTTGCCTTCTTCTGGGATTTCTGTCTCACTATTTAAGGATCTTTAGTTTGACTCTTTTTCCTGTTTCTCCTAGTTCTTTCATCTCAAAAAAGCTTTTGGTTAAAAATAAGGGAAAATCTTCCTCAGTGAAGTTTTTTAGAGAACTGACCATTCCCTGCATTCCAATCTTTTGAGATTGTAATCTGTTCCAAGGGAGTGTTCAAAGTATCATAATCAAATGGCTAAGACTGAAAATCATATTACATTTCAACACAAAGGACATTATTTTCAGATATATTTTTATAAATATTCTCAAGTGAACCTTAATGAAATTACACCAAGGAGGATATATTCATTCAGAAATGTGATATCTCTAGCTCCAAAAAATTATCTGACATATTTTGGTATTCAAGATTTATCATTCTTAGGCCACTAACTTCATTGGAATTCACCACAAAATGTTGAGTGGAAATGATTTTTTTTAAGTAAAGGTAACATATTCTCAATGAACTTTCATGTAATTGGAGACTACAAAAAATCAAACAGCCATATAGATATATTTTTTCTAAGATGTGATCTCTATTTCTTTGATAGTATTAAAGAAAGATATCTAGTTGTGAACTAAAATTTCTTTATTGTGTAATCCAGGTAGCCCTATATGTGGTCAGTTTTAAATGTATCTATTTTCATCAGTATAAGCCTCTCTGTTCATGGGATTGACCATGACATAATTGAATTAGTGTTCATATGCAAATGGTAATACCTTCTTGTCTGACTTTTATAGCAAGAACACATGTCACATAACCTCAATCTTAATGGCTTGTTCAGAAACGTAAGTCAACATCTGCTTAACACATTTATTAAGAAATGGAATTGTTATTATTTACATACCCTGAATTTAGTAAAAGAACCCTATTTAGAAATACCTCCTACTTATAGTAGTACATTCATTTAGGACTGGTTCATGTTTCCACCATGACGTCGTTCAAGCAATAATTTATAGGAGCACTTCCAATCCAACGACGTGTAAAAAATTCCCTGGCATAGGAAAAATTTAATAGATCCTGAAATCATGGTTCTTTGAAATCATACTTGATTATTCCCACCTCTGTCCTCTCATGCCACTGTCTTGTTATTAATCTAGTTATTATCTTTGCCAAGAGAATATTGTCAATACCCCATTGCCAGAACCTGGCCCACAAGGCAGGTGGTACAGATTTTAATTATTTTAATGATTTAAAGACAGTTTTGGATTTTATTTATATTTTTCTAGACTAAACAAAATGTTAATATTTAAAACAATGATATTATTCAGAGCAAGTGTTCAGCTTTTTCCCCATTCCATTTTTTTTTGCTTGTTTTTTTTGTTGTTGTTGGTGTTATAATAATAAATCACTGTCTTAAATCCTTCTGTAGATTGGACCCACACAGGAAAAGAAATCTATCATGCTACGATGGTTAATTTTATGTGTCAACTTGACTGGGCCACAGGGTATTCATAGATCTGGGTAAACACATTATTTCTGAGTGTATCTGTGAGGGTGTTTCCGATGAGACTGGCATTTGAATTGGTGTACCAAATAAAGCAGACTTCGCTCCCTCAGGTGAGTGGGCATCATGTAATCCATTAATGACCTGCATGGAACAAAAAGCAGAGGGAGGGAGAATTCATTCTTTCTCTGCATCACTGCTTGCACTAGATATCACTCTTTTCCTGCTCTTGGACTCGGACTTACGCCCTCAACTCTCCTGGTCCCCAGGCCTTTAGATTCTGGAACTAGAATGTTGGTTCTCCTGGGTCTCTGGCTTGCCATTTGGAGAATGTGGGAATTCTCAGCTTCCCTAATCACATGAGCCAAACCCTTACAATATATCCTATTGGTTCTGTTCTCCTGGAAAACTCTGATTAATACCAATTTGGGTACCAAAAAAAGGAATGCAGCTGTGACAAATACCTGAACATGGGGAAGCACCTTTGGAACGAGGGAATGGGGAGATGTTGAAAGAATTTTAAAGGGAAGGCTAGAAATATAGATATTTAAAGTAATTCTGGTGAGGTCTCATACAGAAACAAGGAACATGGTTCTAGAAACTGGAGAAAAGCAATCCTTGACAGAAAGTGGCAAAGAACTCAGCTGAGTTGTATTCATGTTTTTGTGTTTTGTGGAAGGTAATCCTTGCAAGTGATGAAATTGAATGTTTAGCTGAGGAGATTACTGAACAATATATTGAAGGAGCAACTTGGTTCTTCCTGACTGCTTATAGTGATAAGCCAGAAGATAAAAATGAATTAAAGAAGGAAATGTTAAGCAAAAAGGAAATCAGAACTTAAAGAATTGAAAAATTCTCAACCATTCTACATTGTAGAGAACACCAAGGTTAAACACCATTTGATAAGGAGATCAGGATGAGCAGGGTAACGAACCACGGACCCAATGAACCTCTCCTGCAGAAGCATGGCTGTCAGTCTGAACTGAAGGAGATGGAGATGGGATGACAATGAAACAATGCTGGCAAACTTCGTAGATTGTACAGGGCAGGATGTTAAAAGGTAAATGGATGGGAGTGATGCAAACGAGTGATACTCCTTAAGAAAAGAAAATGACACTGAAAGTAAATTCATACAAGGGCCAGGAGGAGGGTTGGTTCTTCCTTGGTTTCCAATGGCTCCCTCCACGGTTTTGCCAGGCCAGGATTTCCCGCACTCAATGCCTCAGGGAAAGCAGCTGCAATCTCCGAAAGCCACGCAGAGGGTGGTGTCCTGTTAAGTTGAAGAGGAAAGGCCTCGCCCTAGTGCTAGTGAGGTTTGTGTGGTTGAAGAATTTTAGTAACGTAAATTGAGACAGAAAACATGAGGAGCAGAATGAATTTGAGATAGAGGGACGGTGTGTCCTTGATATCTTAACTTTGACAGTCACTTAAAACATCCTAAGAGAGGTTTTGCTCAGACAATTAGCTATTGGCTCAGCGAAAAGACCTTGGCTAAAAATTAATTGATTAATTTTTACATAAATTGTAATACACTTGGATAATTGTAAGGAGAGAGAATAGAGTGAGAAGTACAGAGAGACTATATTGAAACTTTGAAATACTCTTGTAATAAGTAAAACCAGAAGAGATGTCAGAGACGGAAGAGGAAAACAAGCTGTCAGAGCTGGCAAAAAAGAAAATGTCTTCAACAAGGAAACTGCCAAAAGAGTTAAAAGTTCCCGAGAATCAACTAAGATGAACACGGAAAAATGTTCCCTGTGCTTAGTGAGGTGAAAGTTATCAGTTGACTTGGTACCAGTCATGTTGGTGATGTAATGGAAATGGAATTGAAGCCAGGTTATTTGGAGTGAGGATGAAAAGTGGGAAGTGAGAAAGTTGCCACCCTGATTTAAGGCATGCATTTAAAGGAATTTGTCCTTACAGATAATAAGAAAGCTAAGTGGTAGAGAAAATGGGATCTGGAAACAAGAGGAAGTAGAATTGTTATTACTGTTATAGGTATTGCTATTTGAGGGAAGTGTTGCTTAATTTTAAGATAGAAGAAATGTTTATCATATTTATGTGCTGAATACAAATACACATTTCATAAAAGGGATGTTGATTTGGGAAAGACAAATGTTACTAAATCAAACTGAATCGCCATCCTGGGTTTCTTAAAATAGCTAGATGGGGAAGCACTCTTAAAACTTTTCAATATCTCAGTACCAGCCTGAGACATTCTGATAGAATTGTTCTGAAGTAGTAGTAGGGAATCTATATTTTTTAAAGCTTTCTAGCTGATTCTAATGTGTAGCCATGATTAAGAAACAAAGTTCTGAAGCAACACTGTCCAGTAGAATCTTCTGACATCTGAAGAAAATACAGTAACTAATAACTTCTAATGACTAGTGGGTACTAAATTCTGTTCTAGAGAACATAAACTCAAAATTTTAATTTAATTCAAGTTTAATTGATTAATATTTAAATGTAAATTGTTGTATATATGATCCAGTTTAATAGCACTAATTCCTATAGTAAAAATAGGTCAGTTGTCTAGTTGTCTATACCAAATGAAGAGATTAGCCTAAGACAAAACTGATGATAGTGAAACTAGAATATTGATTAGATACAATCAGCTAGTTGCATTATAATAGTCATCCTTTAGAAATAAGAAAAAGAAGATTTTCTGAATGCTTCTCTTTCAATTAGAAAGTGCACACACTTCCTGCTTAAAAAGCAAAGATGGGAATCTAAGGAATGACAGACAGCCTTGTCTGGAGCTGCTTCTGTTCTAAGTTTAGTGCCCTCCAAATTGATGTATGAGTTCTGAATAGGGGTTTACTACTTGGAAGAATAAAGATGGCTAAATAGTTAAGAACCCATAGCCTGATAATCAAACTAAACTTCTATCTAAGGTGCAACTTTTTCTGAAACAAAAATGGAAACCTTAAAAAGTCCCTACTAGAAATATTCACTAATATTCTACCTCTCAAATAAATACGAAATGTCTGTCTTACTTTCTCAGCATTCACGTTGCTCTCTTATAGAGCGATTTTGTAAAACTCCCTCAATGTTCAATGTTTTACTAGATACATTTCCTGATCTGGAGTTATACACAGGGGTCAAATAGCTGGAATGGCTAATTGCCTGTGTGCCTTGGTTCCATGGGTATTGGAAAAGATAAAATGTACTTATTAAATAGTACAGCGTAATGGCTGAGAGTGTGGACTTTGGATCCAGTGTTAAAAAGTTCAAATCCCATTGACTCCTTTTACTAACTATCTGACTTTAGGAAAATTATTTAGTATTTCTAGGTTTCTGCCATGTTTTACAAAAGTAGAAAAAATAGTAACAATCTCACAGGTTGTTTTGAGAGTTCAATACATACAAAATACTTTAAGTGTGGCAAGTATGTTCCAAGGATTCTATTAAAGGATTCTAGTTATTCTGATCAATCATTACTACTGTCCAACACTTCTTGAAAATCCATCATGAAAATCTACTTTGAATTAAGGTTTCAATTACTTATGAATACCATCTCTACTACAAAATTAACTATTTAAATTATTATATTATGTCTTTTAAAGTGAACAAGGGTTTGGAACAAAAATTTAGCATACACTGTTTAAATATTGCAGTAGACGTGGTGTGTGCATTCCAGAATATATAGAAGGAAATAATGTACCCAAGACAAATTTAAAAGCAGTCTTCCTTTGAGGCCCAATTCAAATTGTGTGCCTTTTATGAGATTGTCTCTTCTGAGTGGGTAGAAGTGGCTCAGATGCATCAATTCTATATTTTTTAGCCCACATGAAGGGAGACAAGAAGTGGAGTGCAATGTTGTGAAGCAAAAATCTCACATATCACTTTTTTCTCATATCCATGTGGCCATGACATAGTCACATGTCCATATGTAGATGTCCATATGTTCAACCATAACTCAGAGACTTCAGGAACTAAAAGACAGAGAGACAGTGGCACACAATGACATTACCAATACATAATAATTCTCATATACTATGGTATGAGTGTAGGTTGGATGAAAAAGATGGAGAGAGAAATTTTAGAAATCAAAGAAGGACTGTTTGGATGACAGGAACATTGATGCGGCTGTAATGGAAGAGGGATACCTCACGTAATGCAGGGGAGTTTAGACTTTACCTGGAATGAATTAGAAATGAATGAGAAACTGTTCTGTTCTTAAGGAAGAGAGCAATGTGATCAGCATTCTTGAGGAAGAGCCTATGTGAGGCAAATGCAGGATTGGTTTGGGGAGGATAGGAATAGAATCAGAAAGCCAAATGAGACTTATGATGGACATTGCAGATAAAGCGGGAAGAGAGATGGAGAAGACGAGCTCCTTGAAAGGAGGAATTGGCAACTTCTGATAGTCCTTAGGCACTACATATTTTGAAATCAAAGATGTATGGGGCCCATAAAGGTATCAGTTCTAAGGAGAAGTGGACAGAGACCCACAATGTTAGGAGCCCATGAGTGCCAAAATGTTTCTTTTACTGAAATTTTGTTGATGGACATTATCACCAATATCTGCTACTTCAGCAGAACTTCTTCCTAACTGGGGAATATTAATTAGACTGAGCTTGGGAATCACTGCAGTTTTGTTAAAGAAGAAGTTCAAGTAATAAAAATAGATTCTTCATTGAAATTCAAGATTTTATCAGGCCCCGAACAGTGACAACAAAACTTGTTTTTTTAAAAGAAGCAATAAAACATTTCAAATTCCAAAGAAATTAAAATAAACTTAACCTCTTCAATCACTCAGTGAGAATATTATTCAACATTATAAACTGAGTAATGATTAAAATTTAAAATAAAACAACTTATATTAACTTATTTGCAACAAAATATTATTTCTTTTGTTTGAGAAGAAAAGATTCTAAATATATTCTGAATATTAAGTAAAGTATCTCTACCTTAATAATACATTAATGAATTAAAAGTTAATTATCATATTTTTAAAAATATATACAATTACAGCATCTTTACCCTTTGAAGCTTCAGGCACTTCACCACCTTTAGAATTAAGAGATAATTAAAAGACTGAAATTAAAATTGCTGTATTAGTGGAGGTTTCATTATTTTTCAAAGAGGAATTCTTAGATCTTTTATTGATACTGTTGCTTTTGAATAACATATTAGCATATATTATTTTTACTCTTTGAGATATTTTCAAATCAGCTAACGATTTTAATATGAATACTTAGCCACTTGATAACAAAAATTTAAAAAAATAGAAACTTGATAACAAAAAGAAAAAATACATTTGGATGTACAGAGAAAGAAGGAAAAATAAAGAGAAGTCAAATTACTTAGATAATTTCAAATCAGTGGGAGAAAAAAAGGATCAGGAAAACAACTCACTAGAAAGAGAAATTTCTAAAGAATGGAAGAGAATATTTACAAACTATACATCTGACAGATGGTTAATATCAAATAACATAAATCAATAAGAAAAATACAATCTCTTTAAAAAGTGGGCGAAACAGAAGCTTTTCAAAAGAAGATAGATAAATGGCCAAAAAACATTTGAAAAAATTCTTAATATCACCAGTCATCAGTGAAATGCAAATTAAAACCATAATCACTATTAATAAAAAGACCCAAAACAATAGATATTGGTGTGGATGCAGAAAGAAAGAATCACTTATACACTGTTGGTAAAAATGAATGTTAGTACATCCTTTATGGCAAACAGTATAAAGATTTCTCAAAGAACTAACTAAAAGTAGACCTACCATTTGATCCAGGAATCCCACTATTTAATATCTACCCAAAGAAAAAGAACTCATTTAATCAAAAAGACACCTTTACTAGAATGTGTATTGCAGCACAATTCACAATTATGAAAAAGTGAAATCAACCCAAGTGTCCTTCAATTCATTAGTGGTTTAAAAAAATGTTTATACACATACACACCCCCCGCCCCATGAAGTACTACTCAGCCATAAAAGTGAATGAACTAATGTCTTTTGCAGCAATTTGGATGGAACTGGAGACCATTATCTAAGTCTAAGAGATGTATCTCAAGAATAGGAAAACAAACACCACATACACTCTCTAAGAGTTTGGAACTAATTGATGGGCACACATGGGCAGAGAGAGAAATAAAAATCATTAGAGGTCAAGAAGTGTGGAAGCGGGTGTTAGGAAGGGGTATAAACCTACTTAACAGGTACAATGAACATTTTTCAAGGTGATGAGCACACTAATACCCCTGACTTAAGCATTATTATAAAAGCTACTCACATATCAAAACCATTTGCACCGCACTTAATATTTTGCATTATATAAAAAGTGAATGTAAAAATAAAACAAAACAATTAATCCAAAAAGAAAAAGAAAAACGAAGTAAGGAAAAACTCCTAGACATCAAATATAAGAAAGGCGAAAGTGAAAAACGCAAGGCCCTACTGGAATCAGAAGGTTTACATTAAACTACATAAGCTAACTATGAATGTCACTACGAAAGTTTTGAGACAGACCGTGTTATGATTCATTATTTCACTACCGAGAAATACAGTCAACAGTAAGGTCCTTTCTAATTCTCCTGTGCAGGTTTCCACTTGCTAGGCTCATCAGGGTTGCTGGGAGGGCTTCATTTGTTTCTGCCAATGTGACACTCAGTAGGAGTCAACTATGGAGCTAGGAAGAGAGCACTTTCACATGATAATTTTCTATGGTTTTAAAAGTGGGATAAATGAGTCTCAAAGCCTTGAGCATTTGCAGGAGGCTTTCGAGACTGGACTCCTTCCTGTGTAACAGTTTTTTTGGTGGTTTTAAGAATCTAGAAGAGGCCAAACTTTCCTGAAGATGAGGAGAGGAGTGGGTGTCCAGAGTGACTGCAGTGACTGAAGAAAACATCGCCTCTGTGAAAAAAAATGATTCTCCCAGTCAAGTGACAATTAAGGACATTGAAGTGGCACCACAGATTGGATTGCTAGTGGTGTCCAAAACTCTGCATGATTATCAGGAATGCTTCATCCTGATGGGTGCCTCACACTTTGGCAGATGAGCAAAAGTGCATCTGTATTGAGTGGTGTGAAGAAATGCTGGTCAGGCTGGATGGAGCCAAGTCTAGATGTGTTTCGTTACCAGTAATGAAACCAATTTGATCCAGTGAATAAGCAGCTGTTGACAGTATGAATTTTTTCCTGATGAAAATCTACCAACAAAAGTCAAATGGCTCAAAGGGGTCTGAAAGAAAATGGTGGCAACTTTCTTTCTTTCTTTTTTTTTTTTTTTAAAGACAGAGTCTCACTTTCTCGCCCTTGGTAGAGTGCTGTGGCATCACAGCTCACAGCAACCTCCAACTCCTGGGCTTAGACGATTGTCTTGCCTCAGCCTCCTGAGTAGTTGGGACCATACGCACCCGCTACAATGCCTGGCTATTTTTATTTTGTTGCAGTTTGGCCACGGTCAGGTTCGAACCTGCCAACCTTGGTATATAGGGCCAGCACCCTACCCACTGAGCCACAGGCACCACCCAATGGTGGCAACTTTCTGCTCCCCAAATAGTCATGTCACATCTCTTCCTCTGTAGAAATAAAGGAATGTTACGACTGAGTGATACACAATAGCATGCTTGCCAAAAGTTTTTGGGAGGCTTCAAAAATGATAGAGAAGGACAGGACTGTGGGAGATCATCTTGCACCATAACAGTGCATCCACCCACATTGAGAACATCATCATTCAATCCCTGGAGTCCACAAAGGTTAAACTTATGACGTATCTACCTTACAGTTCTGATCTTGCCCCGTGTGTTTATTCCCTGTTCTCTATAGTTAAAAAATCAGATGCATGGAAGAAGCTTCTTCACCTCTGAGGACCTCTGAAGAATCTGTTCACAGCTATGAAAGTGTTCTTACAACCCTGAAATAAGTGTTTTTAAAAAATGTCTTACAAGAATACAAAAGTGCACAGAATGTCATGGTGATTATCTGGAGAAAATATAGTATTGAGATTACTATTCTGATTATCTTGAGAATATATAGTAAAATATAACATGCCAGTGTTGGTACAAGTTCACATGTTGAAAATATTTCTAGGAAGTGAAATAATTAACCATAACAGCAAAATGATTTTATGCTTCTTAATTTTTGTATATCTTAAAACTTTTGTATTGTCCCTCATACTAAGAGTCTCAGGCATCTTCTACAACTTGTATATCAAAAAGCTGGCTGCCAGAATTTTTTCAGGGAAACTAAGCCAATAGAAAACAAATTCATAGAGATTAAAATTTGAGAATCTGCCAAAAAATGGATGAGTCATGTCCAATTACTCTACTCTACAATCTCAAATCCAAAAGGCAAACCCTTCGTATAGAACTTATAGTGATCTCTTCATGCTTCATCTTTATTTGTGAGTTGACTTCCCAAGATCACCATAGTTCAGAGATACAAGCTCAGTGTGGAAAAATCTGAGAGTTAAAAATCCCAGGAGTGGCCAGTTTTAGGGAGATATCTTACTTTCAAGACTTCTACCAAGTTCTCATATGAAGATGGAGAAAAATGTCCCCCTGTTTCTGGTAAGGGGAGGGCAAAAGTTGAAATAATCCAGAACATTCTGTCCTTAACAAGGCCTGCCCTAAATGGAACTGGAGTCTAACTCCCTGGGGAAAGGGGGAGTGGAATACCCACCTCAAGCTCCAGCCATCTTTGTTCTCCTGTTCTACCTCTGAGAGAGAAAAACCCCAGAAGCACTTGTAATGTTCACAGGCCAGGAGCACAGATACTTTGGAATATGGTCTCTCTTTGGAATAAGAATTCATCAATATTTTCTCCCCAAAGATTTGCAAATTCAAAATATTCTAAGTCATTCCAGTGTTGGTCCAGGTTCACATATGAATATAAAATCATTATGAATTATTCACAGTTCCAGACTCAGGTTATCTCTTACTTTTACCATTTCCTTCCTTAGGACACTGTGCCTTGCAAATCTGGAATTCAATATATTACTGGGATTATTGTACCACCTTATATTCTTTTGGGAATGTAATGTGTGTCTTGTTTTTCTCCTTTCTGAAACAAATGAAAACTGCAAACACAATCTTCATAGGACACTTTCCTCCTTGTAAATATAGCACCTAATCATTTTTTTTTCATTTATTTATTTATTTTTACAAAGATTGGTGAGAAACCATCATTTTTATCACTGGCTAAATTGTAGGCTCCAGTCACATTTTTGCTTTATTCAAGAATGAAAGTTTTGCATTCATTTCAGCTCCTAGCAAGTTCTTTGACCTTAATAAATACTGACTGTCTTCACTTCCCAGAAATTCAAGACATTGAGATTTGTTTTAGATTTGGCAGCATACATATGTTTATTACTAAATAAGAGAAATAATATTTGAAAACAACTGTTTCTTATCAATAATTACAACACAAATAGCTAACATTTATTTACTTTACTACATACCACTATGTTAGATACTTCATTTACACTATTCCACTTTCTCACAGCTGTTTTATTGGGGTGTTACCCGTATGATGGCCAGTTCTAAAGAATGAGGAAAACACAACTTGCTCAATATCGCCCTCCTGGTAAGAGGCGGAGGGAGGGTCTAGACAGTTATTCTAACTCTACAGCCCATTTTTTTGTTGGTTTGTTCGTCTGTTTTGTTTTGTTTTTATTGTGGTAAAAACATATAACATCAGAACTACCTTTAAAAATTTTTAAAAATATATTATATAGTATTGTAAACCATAAGAACAATGTTGTACATTAAATCTTCAGAACTACTCATCTTGCATAACTGAGATTTTATGCCCAAGCTTTTAACCATTATTCTATAAGACTAACTTGAAGCAAGACATTTGGAAAGTGCAGGTAACTAGGAAAGATAAAGTTAAAATCATCCGTAAATTTGCAGCTGCAAGTAACAATTGTGACACATTTGTAGATTTTCTTCTCATCTTTACTTATGTTGTATATATCTCTCAAAATTGGCATTACAGTAACATAGTTATAACATTGCATTTTTTTCATTTCAACATATATTGTGTTTCTCATGTCATTAAATTGTCTTTGAAAACATAATTCTAAAGGCTACAAGAGAAAATATATTTTTCACTTAAATGATTCAGAGAATTGTCACATTTCTTTATGGCAGTTAACATGATTAGATTTGGTCAAAATGACCGCATTTTTCTTGTTTTTAGGGACTTGATTTTCTCTTAAGTGATCAAAACATGTCAGTGGAGCTGCACTTTTTCTCTGCATTTCTCATGCAGTCTTTTAATTGAAGCAATACCAAAGTAGGATAAAAAAATTAGCTCAGGGCGGGATCTCACATCATTGCAGCTAAAATTCACAAGTTCATAGCCAAGGATGGACCTTCCCTATCAAAACAAGCAGCTGGGAACATCTAGCGAACTTCACTAAGGATTATCTCAATGGACAATGAGATTTTTCTTTAAATATGGTTAGATTTGTTTTATTCCAACGTTATTTTATTTATTTATTTATTTGTTTGTTTTTTGCAGTTTTTGGCTGGGGCTGGGCTTGAACCCGCCACCTCTGGCATATGGGGCCGGCGCCCTACTCACTGAGCCACAAGCGCCTCCCGTTATTCCAACTTTAAAAGTGCAGTGAATCCTCAATCAACATCATTGATAGATTTCTCAGAAACAAGAACTTTATGTAAAACAATATATAATGAAACTGGTATTTTTTCTCATCAACGTTATCACTAACCAATGAGCAAAAGGACATTTTTAGGGGGTTTGCTATACGTTGTGTCACCTAAAGTCACAGTTTGCAAGAACCTATCCACTACGTTCAGTGAGGATCATTTGTTCATTCACACTGTTCTAGGACAGGTAGGACACTGGAGCCCATAATGGACAAGGGACAGAGAAGAGAGCATTTGCTTCCTTTAACACCAAAGAAGTTTTGATTGGCATGCTTTTGTCCAGAAAAAATGAAGATTAGATTCTCTCTCCAAGAGTTCTCTTTGAACACTTGCTGCTTATTCACTTCCCTGCACAATATTTTCTCCCCGGGGCTAGTTATATCTCTACGGGAGTGGTGCAAAGAATACAATCAAAATCAAGAATTTATTTTATCTCTCTGTTTACTTTTTTCTTCCACTGTGCAGCAAAGACTGTGCTTCATATGGATTTAAGTAAAAATAATCCATTAACAGATCACTGGAGGAAAGAAAGCTAAATTATACTCTCTGTATGTAGAATATTATGGCAGTTGGTTAAGAACATCCATGGGGCATTCTAAAAATGAAAGTGGAACAGGCTGGAGGTAGGGAGTTTTAAGGACTAAATGGAGATATTGGGAAAAGCAATCAGCCGAATGTTCAAAAGGATATGTAGACTTAGTCAAAACCCACATCAGATTTTTGTGCACTGTGAAGTATAAGCAAGCTTAAATAATATCCTCTCCATATGTGACATATTTATAGACATAATAAAATAAATAAGCAGGGAGGGGAAGACATTTGTTTTACATTCATACAAAATACTGTGAGCACAATTTGGATTGGTGTTCTGTTCCAAAAGCCTCTGAGATGACTGTGTTCTGCTACACTATTTTTGTTTCCTTTCCCACACCAAATATTACACATGGAAACAATCACCTTCTTATATGAATCGCCCTTCTGGTTATCACCTCTAGATTGAGTGAAGAATAGACACAATCCTTCTCTGGCCATAGTGACTAGACCCATGAGTGGGGACGGCAGGGCACAAATCACTATCAGCCAATTGGTGTCCTTTCTCAATGTTTTCTCATTTGAGTTGGAGGTAAAGAACTGTTTTCTCCCTGGTACTAAAACTAAGAGTTGTGCTATTTGTAGCCTTACTTCCAAGTATACTAAGAGGCCAACAAGAAATCACGAGGTCAGCATGCAGGAAGAAGTAGAGACAGAGACAGAAAGGATCTTGACCAGTTAGAGAACTTTTAAAAATCTAATGAACATATTTTAACTCATTGGAATGATCCTCATGAATTTTGTGATGAAATAAAACTGTCCTACATGCAGACAAATGTAAGAGTCTAAATGCAGAGAGCAGTTGTGTTCGACAATATGGCGTTGTCTGCTTTGGGTAGGAGTTAAAGGAAAAATCAAAGTCCTGTTATCTAGCTTTTTCTAATTTTGTTTTCCTTAGTTATTCATATAAAAATTTATAATGGAAGAATTTAGTTTTCGCTGTATACAAGATCTTGGGTTTTTCTTTTTCTGTTTGGGAAAATACAGATTTACAGTAGCACATACCCCCCAATAGTTAGTTGTTTCTTCAAATATTTCAAGAGACAAAACAAAGGACTACTAATTTAAAAGAGCTCATTAGAAGAAAAGAAAGTGCACAAAAATGTAATAAGGATTGTTACAGTCATATTATTCTCATCTATTCAAAAAGTGCTATTAATGTACAGGCATAGAGGGTTCATGTCACTTAAAATTCAATCCACATTTGTTTCTCAAAGATTTGTCTAGCTGTACATTTGATTAGCAAGTTACAGATACTGAACTGTGTTTAAGATTTTATAATAGACAGAGGACATTTTAGTAATTAGCTGTTAGCATGTGCTGAAATAAGTACTTTTGGTATTTTCTCATCTGGTATTTTGACTACTAAAAAATCTATACACATTTTCTGTGAATCTAAAACAGCTATTAAAAATTTAAAAAGAAAAAAGAAAAAATTCCTATACTAATTCTTCCTTACAGGTACTAATAGCTTAATTTAATTATTCTAATTGAGTTAATTTAACAATAAACATTATTTATGAACTCAGAAATGTTTATTAGTATGAGAGAAGTATGATAGGTTGGTGTGATATTGGGAGCTATCATTTGGCAGATCCAAGCTTGATAGGAAGGCCCTACCTTTCAGATATATTTACCTACATTTGTGTCCTTTGAAATTCCAGCAATCACTAGAAGAGAAATGCAGTGAAAAGAAAATAGGTGATAGGTCTATGTTGTACACTGCTGTCTTAGAGATATAACTTAATTCTTTTAAAATTATTTTGAGGCCAGACGCGGTGGCTCATGCCTATAATCCTAGCACTCTGGGAGGCCAACGCAGATGGATTGCCTGAGCATGGGAGTTTGAGACCAGCCTGAACTAGAGCAAGACCCAGTTTCTAAAAAGAGCTGGGCCTTGTGGTGTCACCTGTAATTCCAGCCCTTGGGAGGCTGAGGCAACAGGATTGCTTCAGTTGAAGAGTTTGAGGTTGCTGTGAGCTACAATGCCACCTCACTCTACTGAGAGCAAACAAAAAACCCTCAGAATTATTTTGAACTTATATTCATTTATTATTCATTAGCATAACATGTAAAAATGTTCCTATAGATTTTCAATCTAATTTGGGAGAGAAATCAGAAAAAAAATTCTGAATTTTCTATTTGAAACAATATTGGTTTTGATTTTAAAAGTAGTGAAATACCCTTATAATTTATAACAAAATCTATGTTGTCAAAATCTAATAAGTCCAAGTCTTTGATCCTCATGGTGAACTTGTACACTAAATTATGTTAAAATTCCTTCCTTTGTATTTGCATTATGCTAACCAGTCTGTATGACCTTACAATACTATGCTAAAACCTGAATTTTACACACTAAGCATACATTTTCTTTTGGGAGAACTTAAAGGCAAAGATTGGAAATATGAAGGAAGTAGGTGGCATCTGTGGCTCAGTGAGTAGGGCACTGGCCCTATACACTGAGGGTGGTGGGTTCGAACCTGGCCCTGTCCAAATTGCAACAAACAAACAGCAGGGCGTTGTGGTGGGCACTTGTAGTCCCAACTACCCAAGAGTTGGAGGTTGCTGTGAGCTGTGATGCCACAGCACTCTACCGAGGGCAACAAAGTGAAACTCTGTCTCTAAAAAAATAAATAAATAAATAACATCTTGGGCAGCACCTGTGGTTTAGTGAGTACAGTGCCTGCTCCATATATCATGGGTGGTGGGTTCAAACCTGGCCTGGTCAAACTGCAACAACAACAACAAAAAGAATATGAAGGAAGTAGAAGAAATGATCTAATGACTATTATAATTTATTTATGCAGTTAAAAAATATATGCACACAGAAAAGAAAACAACTACACACCCTTAGGTAGATTATTGTGTGGGAAATAGTCCAAGTAAGGAATGCATAGTAATATATTTTAGCCCAAATTTTATCCTTAAAGAGCTGTGTGATCTTGGGTAAAACACCGAACTCGTGGCCTTCATTTTCTTCTCAGAAATCCAAGGCACCTCAGGATCTGTGGTATGTGAGGATCAAAGATGCTAGTGCTTGGCTAAAGAAGGGAGAATTTGCAGTGAAGAGAGCATAGGCTAAGTATGAGGGGTTTCCTACAGGAGGTCAGTATTCTTAAGAAGCATGGAGTTGTAGGAAAGGGAAATATTAAGAAGGTAAAAAGGACTGCATGCAAAGGTAAAATATATCCTAAATAATTCAATAGGCACTCAGCCAAAAATAAGTATTTACAACAGATGGTAAAATGTTTTCACATTTATTTGCATAGTTGTGGGAATATGGCAGCTTAGTCTGAGCACAGGCTATGGACTCCATTTCCTAGTATAGGAATCCAGATTCTCTCACTTACCAGCTTTTTGATTTGGGCAAACGGGTTAATATTCTCTGGTCCAGTTTCCTCATCTGCAAAATGAGGAAAATATAGTAACATCTTATAGATTCATCTGTAGGCTTAAAAATACATGACGGACTGCAGGCAAGTGCCTAGTGCATAAGTTTTCTCAGTAGACTATATTAACTAATGTTACCGTTGTGTGTGATTATTGCTTATTTTGTCCCAATTAAATGTTTTCATTTTTGAAAAATGGGAGTCTATTCAATATTTCCATTTTGGATCATTAGTAGCATTCGACTTAAAAAATATTATTTAGTGATTAAGCATATTCTTTTAAGACTTTTACAGGTTTAAGAATATTTTATTTTATTTTATGTATTTTTGAGACAGAGTCTCTCTTTGTTGCCCATGCTAGAGTGCAGTGGTGCCATCTTACCTCACTGCAACCTCAAACTCCTCAGCTCAAGTGATCCTCCTGCCTCAGCCTCAACGCAGCTGAGACCACAGGCGTATGCCCCCATGCCTGGCTAATTTTGCTATTTTTTTGTAGAGATAGTTTCTCTCCCTTATTCAGGTTAGTCTTGAACTATTAACTTCAAGCAATCCTCTCTCCTGCAACCACCAAAAATTCTGGGATTACTGGCATAAACCACTGCACCCCACCAAGAACCATTAATTGCATACTCAGTATATACTAGCACTCTGTGAGGCTGAGGCAGGCAGATTACTTGAGTTTAGGGGTTTGAAACTAGCCTGAGCAAGAACAAGACCTTGTCTCTAACAATAGCTGGGTATGGTGGCAGGCACCTGTAGTCACAGCTACTCGGGAGGATGAGGCATGAGGATCACTTGAGCCCAAGACTTTGAGGTTGCTGTGAACTGTGATGCCATGACACTCAACCCCAGGGCAACTGAGTGAGACTCTGTCTCAAAAAAAACAAGAAAGAAATATATATATATATGCAGGATATAGCAGGCACTGTTCTAGACATTCAAATATTAAATAAATTATACTTTAGGTGAAGGACTCAATTACATTTTATACTTTGTGGACTTTGCCTTCTAAATATAAATAACGTAACCTAACAGTATTAACCTGTAAAAAAAAAACCCTCATATTAACCTGTAATAAAAAACATTAAAATCATAAAAATTTATAGCATATTGTAATGTAGGAGGAATCTAACAGCAGTTAAGGATAGCAGCTCTGGAAGCAAACAGCCTCGGTTCAATGCTGGCTGTAAATTTGCCTGATGGTTTGACTTCAGGAAGTTACTCCATTTCTTTGTTTCTGCTCCTTTCTCTATAAAGTTTTGAAAAATAAATGTGCCTAGTGTTATTCCTAAGGTGAATTAAGATATAATTTCAAGAACTTAAAAGAATTTTTGTTATAACAAGGGCTTAACCAGTGTTTAGTATTATTATGACTTGAACTCTGGAAACAATAAAAGGAAATAACCAAATAATAAATAGTGGTATCTGTTATCAATATTTACCTTACTAATTACATTTTCAGTTCTTTCTAAAATAAATGAAACTTTATGGTTGTGTTGATATTAGATCTTGTCCACCATTAGCAAATTAGCATATTATAACATTATTCTTATTTATCAATCTTGATTCTAATCCTTTCCTTCTCTTTCTCTCTGTTTCTTTTTTAGGGGGTCAGGGAGGACAGGGTCTTGCTCTGTCACAGGGGCTAGAGTGCAACTGTGTGATCACAGCTCACTGCAGTCGTAAACTCCAGAAATCAAGTGAGCCTCAGGCCTCATTCTCCCAAGTGGCTAGGATTACAGGTGTGGGCTACCATGCTCAGCTCGTTTCAAAATTTTTGTAGAGACAGGTGCCTTATTTTGCCCAGGCTGGTCTCCATCAAATTGGGTGATGAGGGCCCCCCAAAGCACTGGGATTAAAGGCATGAGTCAGTGTGCCTGGCCATTGATTCTCTTTCTCTGACATCCTGGCTTTGTCTGATGGAGGGAAGCTGGATTTCTTCCTGTATTTTCTAATTATACAATTATATGTTTCATTTTCTTGCCAAGGGTTGCTTTGCATGTTACTCCTTGCTCGGTTCCCAGACATGTTCCTTTCCTAATGCTGCTTAGAGATAGACTCTTGCTTGAACAGTGATAAATTACTAGATACCTATCAGGCTACCCTCATAGATAATATTGGTAAATCTACAAAAACTCAAGTTTTGTTACTGCATAATTCAAAGCTAGATATGCACTCTATTACAAGTACTAAGTTTAAACTGATTTCAAGGAAAAATAATTTAACCACAGCTCCCTGGTCATACTAAATCCATTCTAAGTATTCAATAGTTACATGTGACTAGTGATAATTTTTAGACAGCACAGATTAGGATATTTCTATCATCATGAAAAGTTCTCTCCCTTGCTCTATATCCAGAACATGATGAATGTAAGAAGGTACCAGCCAACCTGTAAGGTATTTCCTTTTAGACATTTAGCTTGTCTCTCCTAGAATATTGCCTTCTAGCAAGTTTCTTGACTAATATTGCTATCCATGTAGTGATATATTAAGATTAATATTAAACTATATATGTCAATATTTTAATATTATAACCCTTGTAAGCAGATGGGTCATAAATAATTGCAAAGGGAGAAAGAAGCATAATGTCTCCAGAAATTTCTGTTATAAGCTATTCATAGTGAAAGTAATCAAGCCATCAGTAATTTACTTGGTATTAAAAAATCTAAAAATCACATTATATTCAGAAATGTCAAAGTAGTTAAAGCTAGTATTTTAGATGATTTCATAAAAGCACAGGAATATCAAGCAAATGATAAAGAAAAAGCATTTAGATGCAAGATAAAAAACAGAAAATCATTTTCCTTATTAAGTGCAATAGAGCCAAAATAAATAAATAATATTCCTTTAAAATGCTAACGGAAACTAAAAATGTTGGGGCAGTGCCTCAACAATATAGTGCCGGGCCCATATACTGGTGGTGGTGGGGTCAAGCTTGGCCCTGACCAAAAAAAAAAAAAAGAGGAACTAAAAATGTTTTATTAAAAACATAGGGCAGTCAAAACTAATATTTAGTCCCATTTATTAATTTGAAATTTATAAAATGGCATTGACATTCTCTTTATCTAATGTGCTATATATTTTCTAACTTAGTGAAAAGAAAAGCATGATAGGTAAAGCAAAGGTTTAACATCCTTTATTATTAAAGAGTCATAATATGACACTTTTTTTTTTTTCTTAGAGACAAAGTCTCTAGGTGCCCGCCACAACACCTGGCTATTTTTGTTGTTGCTACAGTTTGGCCTGGGCTGGGTTCAAACCCGCCACCCTCAGTATGTGGGGCCAGCATCTTACTCACTGAACCACAGGTGCCGCCCCCTCACACTATTTTCTTGATCTAATGTACTATTTTAAATCTTAGCATACAAATCTATAACCATATTTAAATATTATCTCAAGTTTCTGAACTTGGAAATCTCTTCCAGTTAGTGATTTATTTATCCATTTATTTACTGAACAACTACTTCTGATCCCCTACTATAAATCACACTCCACTAGGACCCGAGGGTACAACAGTGAACCAATGAGATATGCTAGGGAAGATGATGTTAATCAAACAGCTACTAGTGAATTTATAATTAGAAAAGAACTTTTGAAGGTATATTTAAAGGAAACTAGGGATAAAGAGAAGATTTTCTTGAGGAAGCTATTCTTAAAATTAGTATTAAAGGTTGTGCAAAAATGTTCTTGCTGAAGAAAGATAATTAGAAGAGAGAGAATACTGAATGAAAGCTGGGGTCATGGAAGGGAATGGAGGCAATGGTGGAGCAGACAGGAGCTACTCAGACTATGCAGGACCCTTAAGTCATGTTAAAAACTTATTTTTCTATAGCACAGTGTGAACCCATGTGGTATAGAACCCATGTTTTAAACAAAAAGAAAAATGAAATCAACAGAGTCACATCTTTGTAAGATTAGTTTTACTGCAGTAAGGATAGCCAATAACAGGATGGCAGAGTTGACGTGGGAGAGTATTTTGTCCAAAAAGAGGACAATATCTTGGACAAAAATCTAGGCAGTGAAAATATAGAGAAGTGGATGAAATCTAGAGATTCGGGAAGTTAAAGTCTATAATAGATTAAATATAGACTATAAGAAAAAACTCTGACAGCAGAGGTGACTGTTAATTTCTGGTTCATAGAATTAAATTGGTGAGGACCAATTATCAATATAGGAGACTATGAAAGGATTTTAGAGGAAACATTATGAGTTTAAATGGAACATTGTTTTGATAATTATTTTGGTTGGTTATGTAGGCATGGACCTGAGAGGGTAGTCTGAATTAGATATATAACTTAATTTTGTATATGAAGTTGGACAATTAAGTTTGTCAAGCTTATCCTAGAAAAACGAGGCTACATGCCTCATTGCTTAATATCACCAGAGTCACCAGATAGCCAAGGGGAATACTTTGAAGGTGACCATAGTCATATTCAGCAATAAGGTATGTAGCACGTTTTATAGGATGAGTTCATGGACTTAATTGTCAGACAATTAAGCTGATGACAGCTCTGATGGCCATTCCAGAAAAAGAGTTCCAAAATTGCTTTGAAGGGTGGACTAGGCTATGGCATCGTGCACAGCTTCCCAAGGGAGTACCTCAAAGGTGTGTGTGTGTGTGTGTATATATATATGAAAGTCAAATGCATATAATGAAATAATCTCATGACTAAGGATTAGATGAGGAAGATTGGCAATATCTCATGAGAAAATGTAATATGAAGAACAAAACAGAAGACCTCTAAACTTTTCACAATGCTAACAGCTAACAGGCAGGTAAAATTGGATGCACCAGTACTGCAGATGAGTATAACTTGTTGGTATAAGGAGGGTAAGGCAGCAGATAGTGGAAGATACAGCTTCTGAAGAAATGGTGTGTGTGTGTGTGTATGCATGTGATAGTAGGGAAGATTGAGCATATTTAAATGCCAATGAGAGGATTTAGTTGGGTTTATAAAAAAGCAGTAGTCTGACAGGGTTAATAAGGGAACATAATGCTGGAGTTAAGTTCATTAATGCTACAGGAATAACATGTATATGCATTTTGGCTCCTATACGAATATCTACATTGTACAAGAAGCTGGGGAAAAGTAATATGTCTATTTACTTACATAAGAAAATGGAGGCTTAAGATAATAAACAATTAATGAATCACAAAACTCTAAGTTTCTTGATTTTCAGTTCAATGCTTTTTGAACTGGTATAGGGCAGTGGTTCTCAACCTTCCTAATGCCATGGCCCTTTAATACAGTTCCTGTGGGCTGCAACCCACAGGTTGAGAACCACTAGTCTAGGGTGAAGTTGAAACAGAGTACTAGATAAAATAAAATATCTTAGAAGGAATGAAAATGCTGGGTTGATATAAATTTTGCTCCTTTATTTAAAAGATAGAAATAAGAAAAATCAGAAAATATGGTTAATAACTACACAAGTCCAAAGGGTATATAAGTCTACTATAACGTCTTTTAAAAAGAATCCTATATGAAATCATTCTGAAGGCAGGAGTAATAATACCTCTTATTATCTTAGGGCTTGTGCTTCTGAAATTCTCTCTTATGTAGTAAAACTAACCATTCCTGAGCTATTACTTTCTATACTTGGTGTTACACATTCAAATTATCAAGAAAAATTTGCAACTATTGGCCTTGGGTTGACTATTTCCCACTTCACATATTATATTCCTTTGTAATCTAATTAATAATATATTGAACCTAAGCATTTGCAAGACTCACAGTACCATTTCAACTTTTCTAGGTCCTCACAATGGAGTTTTATTAATAATTCACAACAGTGTGCTAAATAATGAAAGCTCTGCCAAAGTGTCTGTCATGTCATCCAACCCAGACCCTTCCTGACACATGGCCTTGTTTGTTGTACACAAATGCTATTGGCAGAACTCCACAGGAAAACATGTTTCTGCCAATCAAACCCCAGGAGGTAGGGGCAACCTGCTGATGGATCCTCATTGCAGATTCAGTTCTGCAAAACATAAAACTCCATGTTAAATGTTTTCTAAAACAAAACATGGTAGCTGGATATGCAAATGTAAATAAAAATGAATTAACTACACAGTCAAAAATGTTTTTTAAAAGCATGGAATTTTTTTTGGAGAGAGAAAATGTGCATCACCTACTAGGATGAGGAATATAGAATATATTATTTTATGATCCTCAATATATTCAGTTGGCTACCTAATTAGGATAAAAGATTAAAAACAGGGTGACATCAGCAAGATGATGGCATTGGATGTTCCAATGCCACAGCCCCATACAACCACATATGGACAAAAGTGCATTTATAGGAGTCCAGTCTACTTGAGGCTCTGACATCCCAATGAGGCCAAAAACCTGAGATGGACACACTGATGAAGGTTAGAAGAGCAGTTACACTTTATCTGCATCATCCCTCCTATAAAGCAATACAGCTCTGTGTCATGATGAAGGTCAGAAGAGCAGTTACACTTTACCTGCATCATCCCTCCCCTAAAGCAACACAGCTCTGTGTCAAGAGAGGTCCTCATGGATTACAATTGGTCCGCAAGAAAAAGTGAGAGCAAAGTGATCATCTCTCTTCCCCAACCTTGCAGAAATTTGTCTAAGAACTTCTGTTTCATTCTACTCAGGACACTGAGAGGACCAACACTGCTGAATCATCAGGGACAGCTAGGAGCAGAGAGAAGGGGCAGAAGGACACTGTAACCTGTTCTCAATAACCTGCTGTAGATCCTGCTAACCAGCTCATAGACTCCTCCAAAAGGCCTCACTACTGAGGAAAGATAAACAAAATTGACAAATCTATAGCCAAACTAGAAAAATAGAGAAGACCCAAACAAATAAAATTATAAATGACAGAGGAGATGTTACAACGGATAGCAAAGACATACAAAAGATAATGAGATTATTATGAATAATCATATGCCAACACATTAGATAAATGAGAAGAAATGGACAAATTTCTAGAAACATAATCTAACAAAACTGAACAATGGAAAAATAAAAAAATCTGAACAGTGCAATAACAAGTTAGAAAGTTGAAACAGTAATCAAAAATCTCCACAAAGAAAAGCCCATGACAGGTGCCTTAATCAGTCAATTCCACCAAATCATTTAATGAAGAATTAAAGCTAATCCTTCTTCAACTTTTCCAAAATTTTAAAAAGGAGAGAACACAGCTAAGTTCTACTCAATGAGGCCAGTGTTAATATGAGACCAAAGCTAGATAAGGACTCTACAAAAAAAGGAAACTATAGGCCAGTATCTTTGATGAACTTATATGCAAAATCCTTAAAAAATTACTAGTAAAACAAATTCAACATCATATTAAAAGGATTGTGCACCATGATCAAGTGGAATTTATCCAGCTAATAAAAAGAGTGGTTTAAAATATACAAATAAATGATAGGAAATTAACAGAATGAAGACCAAACCACATGATCATCTCAGTAGATACAAAAAAAATAGACAAAATTCAAGATTCTTTTATTATGAAAACTCTCAACAAATTGGATATGGAAGGAATGTACCTCAAAATAATAAAATATACCTATGATGAGCCCATAGCTAACATTATCTTCAAAGCTTTTCATGAACAACATAAGGATGCCCACTCTTAGCACTTCAATTCAACATAGTAGTGGAAGTCCTAGACAGAGAAACTAGGCAAGAGAAATAAGTAAAAGGCATTCAAATTGCAAAAGAAGTAAAATTATCTCAGTTTGCTGATGACATGACCTCATATGTAGAAAATCCTAAACTTTCCACAAAAACCTATCACAATAAATTAATTCAGTACAGTTGTAGGAAATGAAATGAACATAACAAATTCATGTTATACAATAAAGTATGTTATGCATAACAAAGTTACATATTTATACACATAGAATTAACTCTCTGAAAAAAGAAATTAAGAATATAATTCCATTTATAATAGCATCAAAAGATAATCAAATACATATTCATAAATTTAATCAAGTTGATAAAAGATCTGTGCACTGAAAATGATTAAACATTGATGAAAACAAAACAGACACAAATAAATGGTAGACTATCTTATTTTTCGTGGATTAGAAGAAGTAATATTGTTGAAATGCAATGGGATTGAGGATACTAAAATATGGAACCCTGGTTTTTGAGAAAACAGAAGTGAGAGAAACAGCTTTTTAACTTTTTTCCACGATTCACCCCTGAAGTAGATATAAACGAATTTTTTGGCCTTCATCTAAAATAGATCATAAAATATCATTTTCAGGGATGGGTTCCTCTTTATACTACATACCTGGGAGATAAGAATGAAGACATAGAAACACCAAGAAAATCTAAATAAACAGGTCTTGCTAAGTTTCCTTTAGTTTATTACCTTCAGATCCTATACTTTTGTTTTTTGTCCATAAAAACATAGTTTTTTTCCCTGTTACTTTGGATCTTCATTTATGAAGTCTTCTTTGTTCATAAAAGTTATAAATGTTTTATGCTTTTTTCTTGTTAATCACCTTTTTTTTTTTTTTTTTTGCAGTTTTTGGCCAGGGCTGGGTTTGAACCCACCACCTCTGCATATGGGGCCAGCACCCTACTCCTTTGAGTCACAGGCACCGCCCTTAATCTACCTTTTGTTACAGAGACCTCAGTCATGAAATTAGCAATTGGCAAGAAAAAAATTTTTTCCCTCTACAAATGTGGTCCCTATAAAAATTATAATGACATTTTCATAGAAATAGAAAAAAATCCTAAAGTTCATATGAAATTATTAAAGTACCAAATAGTCAAAACAATGTTGAGCAATAAGAACAAAGGTGGAAGCATCGCACTTCCTGATTCCAAGTTATATTACAAAGCTATAATAATTAAATAGTATGGTGTTTGATAGTATGGTAAAAATAGACATTCAGACCAATGTAAAATACTAAAACCTCAGAATTAGACCTACATGTACATGTAGGTAAACTAATTTTTGCCAAGGATGCCAAGAATTCACAATGGAAAAAGGACAGTCTGTTAATAATTCGTCTTCAGAAAACTGAATATACACATCAAATGAATGGTGTGGTAACTCATACCTATAATCTTAGCACCCTGGGTGCCTAAGGTGGGTGGATTACTTGAGCTCAGATATTGAGACCAGCCTGAGCAAAACTGAGACCCATTTCTACTAAAAATAGAAAAATTATCTAGGCATTGTGGCACCTGTACTCCCAGCTACTTGGGAGGCTGAAGCAAGAGGATTGCTTAAAGCCCAAGAGTTTCAGGTTGCTATGAGCTATGATGCCATTGAACTCTATCTACCTAGGATGACAGTGAGACTCTGCCAAAAAAAAAAAAAAAATTATATATGTATATATACCAAAAGAATGAAATGAAACCCTTATCTTATATCATACATAAAACTTAACTAAAAATGGATTAAAGATGTAAACGTAAGACCTGAAAACATACAACTCTTAGAACACTACATAGCTCTTTGACATTGGTCTTGGCAAAGATTTTTTGGATATGATACCAAAACCACAGGCAATAAAACTAAAAATAAACAAGTGGGATCACAACAAAATGAAAAGCTTCTGCAGAGCAAAGAAAATACTGAATAAAAGGAAAAGACAACTTATGGATGAAAATATTTACAAACCATACATCTGATAGGAATAAATATCCAAAGTCTATGAGATACTCATACAAATGCATAGCCAAAAAACAAGCAAATAACCAGAGAAAAAATGGGCAAAGGACTTGAACAAACATTTCTCCAAGAAAAGACATACGAATTGCCAACAGGTACATTAAAAAGTACTGAATACCACCAAATGCAAATTAAAACCACAAATAATTTGTCACCCCACAATGGTTAGTATGGCTATTGTTTAGAAAAAGAAGAGAGATAACAAATGTCAGTCAGGATATGGAGAAAAGGGAGCCCACATTCTATTGCTAAGAATGTAAATTGGTAAAGCCCCATCCAGTGGAAGACACAATGGAGTATGTTAAAGAAATGTGGCACTTTCTCAAAAACTTAACTAAACTAAACTAAAGCTATAATATGACCCAGGATTCATACTACTGGGTATATACCCAAAGAAATTAAAATCCAATCTTGAAATGATATCTGCATTCCCATGTTTATTGCAACACTATTCACAATAGCCAAGACCTGGAATATCAAATATCCTTCAATAGATGAATAGATTAAGAAATATTAGTTAGCCTTAAAAAGGGAAATCCTCCCTTTTACAGCATTATGTTAAATGAAATAAGCCAAATGCACAGAGATAAATTCTATGTTATCTCATTGTATGTGTATCTTAGTCTGTTCGGGCTGCTCTAACAAAATAACATAGACTGGCTAGCTTTTAAACAACAAGAATTTTTACTTATAATTCTGAAGGCTGGGGATTCTAAGATCAAGGCAGGGACAGATGTTGTGTCTTGAGAGAGTATATTTCCTGGTACATAGATCACACCTTCTCTCAATGTCCTCACTTGGTGGCAGGGATTGGCTAGCTTTCTGGGTTGCCGTTATAAGAGTGCAATCCCAATCATGAGGGCCACCCTTGTAACCCAATTACCTCCCAGGGGCTCGACCTCCTAATAGCATCACCTAGGGGTTAGGACAACATATGAATTTGAGGGGACATACACATTTAAAACATAGAAATGTGAAATCTAATAATAGTTAAGCTCATAGAAGCAAAGTCAAATAGTGATTATCTAGGGCTAGAGTGAGGGAGTAATGGGAAGACGATGTTTAAATAGTATGATGTTTCAATTATGTTTGATAAGTAAGTTTCAGAAATCTAATGTACCTAATAGCATTTATAGCTAGCAATTCTGTGTTGCTAAATTATATACTTAAAAGTTGCCAATAGGGTAGACCTATGGTAAATGTTCTTAACAAAAACAAAAACACACACATTAATAATAATAAAGGAGGCAGGTGAAAACTTTGAGAGGTGGTACATGTTTATATCCTTGATGATGGGGATGGTTTCAAAAACCTATCAAGATTTTACACATTTAAAATGTACAGCTTTTTATGTGTCAATTACACCTCAATAAAGTGGTTAAATATGTATATTCCCTTTAAAAAATAAACATGATGAAATAATAAAAATAGGAAGGTAGTATATATTTTTTCCTAGAGGCAGTTCCGTAACACCATGGTTTTCAACTGTGCTTATACAGTTATGCATCACTTAACAACGGGGATAGCTTCCAAGAAATATATCTTCAGACCATTTTGTCTTTGTGCAAACACTGTAGAATATACTTATCCACACCTAGACGGTATGGTCTACTACACGCTTAGGCTTCGTGGTATGGCCTTTTGCCCCTAGGCTACAAACCTGTATATAACGTGTCAGTGTACTGAATAATACAGGCAATTGCAACATAATGGTAATATTTGTTTCTAAATTTATCTAAACACAGAGAAGGTTCAGTAAAATATATATGAACATTAAAAATCTGTTTAGAACACTTACCACGAATGAAGCTTGCAGACTGGAAGTTGGGCCAGGTGAGGCAGTGAGAGGCACAGGATTACTGTGCACCAACTACTATGGACTGTATCAACACTGTACACTCAGGCTACTCTCAATTTAGCTGTTAAAAAATATTTTTCATCAATAATAAATTAACTTTAGTTTGTTGTGACTTTTTTTATTATTAAATCATAGCTGTGTATATTAATGCAATCATGGAGTAGAGTGTTCTGGTTTCACATACAATCTGAAATAGTTTCATCAAACTGGTTAACATAGACTTCATGTCACTTTCTTAGTTATTGTGTTAAGTCATTTATATTCTGCATTTAGTTAAGTTTCATCTGTACCCTTCTAAGATGCACCGATGTGGTCCCACCCAGTATCCTCTCTCCTCCCCTCCTTTGCCCCTTTCCCCATATTCTTGTGCTATAATTGAGTTACAGCCTTCATATGAAAGCTATAGCTTAGTTTCATAGTAGGGCTGAGTACATTGGATACTTTCTCTTCCATTCTTGAGATACTTTGCTAAGAAGAATATGTTCAAGCTCCATCTATGTAAACATGAAAGAGGTAAAGTCTCCATCTTTCTTTAAGGCTCCATGGTGTACATATACCACAATTTATTAATCCATTCGTGGATTGATGGGCACTTGGGCTTCTTTCATGACATAGTGATTATAAATTGTGCTGCAATAAACATTCTGATACAAATATCTTTGTTATAATGTGATTTTTGGTCTTCTGAATATATACCTAATAGAGGAGTTATAGGATCAAATGGCAGATCTATTTTTAGATCTCCAAGTATTCTCCAAATATCTTTCCCACCAGGAATGTAGAAGTGTTCCCTTTTCTCCACATCCACGCCAACATCTCTGGTTTGGGGATTTTGTGATGTGGGCTAATCTTACTGGAGTTAGATGATATCTCAAAGTAGTTTTGATTTGCATTTCTCTGATGATTAAGGATGATGAGCATTTTTTCATGTGTCTATAGACTATGCACCTGTCTTCTTCAGAGAATTTTCTCTTCAGATCCCTTGCCTACCCTGAGATGGGATCACTTGTTCTTTTCTTGCTAATACATTTGAGTTTTCTGTGGATTCTGGTTATTAAACCTTTGTCGGAGGCATAACCTGCAAATATCTTCTCCCATTCTGAGGGCTGTCTGCTTGCTTTACTAACTGTGTTCTTGGCTGTGCAGAAGCTTTTTAGTTTAAACAGATCCCAGTAGTGTATTTTTGATGTTGTGACTTTTTTGCTGTATAGGCCTTTTCAGTTTTTAAAACTTTTTGACTCTATTATGATAACTTTAAACACACAATGTATAACTGTACAAAAATACTCTTTCTTTATAGCCTTATTCTATACTCTTCTTTTAAAATTTTTGATTCTTTTAACTCTTTAAACATTTTATGAACATCAAAGACATGAACACACACATTAGCCTCGACTTACACACAGTCAGGATCATCAGTATCACTGTCTTCCACGCCCACATCTTGTCCCACTGGAAGGTCTTCAGGAATAGTAACAGGCATGGAGCTGTCACCTCCTACAATAACAATGCCTTCATCTGGAATATCTCCTGGAGGACCGCCCTGTGGCTGTTTTAGGATTAATTTTAGTTGACATAACCATTTATCATTATCAATTATTCTATACTGTACATAATTGTATGTGTTGTAGTTCCATAGTTCTGGTGGTTCAATCGATTTGTTTACACCAGCATCACAATAAATGGGAATCATTTTTTGTGTTGCAACCAAGTATAAAGATGTTCCTAAACCATAGAAATTTTCCGGCTCCATTATAATTTTATGGGACACTGTCACAAAAGCAATTTGTCTTTAACCAAAAAGTCCGTATGCAGCACAGCAGCATCCTCTGGGGAGCATTTTTAAAACTCCAATGTCCTGACATCATCAGCAGAGGTTCTGATTTAATAAATATGAAGCATGGCCTGGGTGTCAGATTTTTTCCTTTCCTTTTCTCTTATTTCACCTAATTTGATTCAAATGTGATTGAAACCCCTGCATTAGAGTCATTTTCTCAATCTTATGGATTAATAAAGGGCAAACATGATAGGTGGGTTTGTCGCTTCCTAAGTCAAATGGTTAACTTGGTTATTTATCTAGACAGATCAAGGTAAGCTATCACTGCTAATTGAGGAGAAAGCGTTAGGGCACAGTTGATACAGATTAGTTTCTCTTACTGATTGAATGTAAAAGTCCTTACCTCATGAAGGCATAGTAGAGTGTGTAAGCTTGGAAAATGATTCTGTTTCATCTAAGTGAATTTCATTTTCACATGTTTCTGGTTATTACAGGTGCAATCCTTGAAGCCAAAATATTTATGAACAAGAACACTGCAATTTTCACTTTTCATTCTAGGATAAGTAAACTTTAGATCCTTGACAATAACCTCACAATTTCTCTTCAAACTCCAAGTACTTCGATGCAAAATAATATTTTCCTACTACCCTAAGGAACAAGGTGCCAAACTTTCCCTTCCTGGGATTACTGTACATCCTCTGATTTGTCAGTTCCTGCACTATAGTAGTGGCACCATGTTCCTTTAGATTTCTAAGATAGAAATCTCACATTTAATTACATCATCCTTTCTATTTTATAAAAATATTTATAATTATTATAATTTTTAATAATCTATTATTAAAATCCCATTACATCTTTCTGAGACATATCTTCTAGATTCTCAACTTTCCTCACTTTACCAAGACCTCACGCAGAACCATCCCACTATTTTGCTGGACACCCTACATTCTTCCTCCATAGTGATGCCAGATTTCTCTTCTCCTGGCCGAGTTCTTGGTCTTAGGAATGGAAGAAATGAATTTGTGGCCACAGACAAGCAGAAGCAATAGACCGATAGTTTACTGGAAGACAGAAAAGCATCTAATACAGTGGAAAGGGTCCCTAATGGGCTCACTGTGCTGCTCGCTGTTTGGGACTTTTATGCCTTACCTAGCCATTCAAATCTTGCTGACAAACACTGACTGATTGGGTTCTTCAAACCTGGCAGGGTTACTTTGAAAGACCCAGTCAGGTTACTGGTTTCTTTAAACCTTAGCTGACTGGCTTTTGTTGATTGGCCTTTAATGGCCCCACCCGCCCCACCCAGCTCAGCAACAGCCAGTGGCTGCACGAATCACCCTAGAGAGGTTCCTCTCCTATCTTCTCCAGCCTGCTTCCTAGTCCCAGCTTACTGTTTCTATCAACAGTTTCTATTAACACAAGTTTCACCAAGATCTCTTTTTCAAGAGCATAAAATTGTTCTATATTATTATTATTAATTTTTTGAGACAGAGTCCCACTATGTTCCCCTTGGTAGAGTGCCGTGGCGTCACAGCTCACAGCAACCTCAAACTCTTGGGCTTAAGTGATTCCCTTGCCTCAGCCTCCCAAGTAGCTGGGAATATAGGCAGCTGCCACAATGCCTGGCTATTTTTTGCTATAGTTGTCATTGTTGTTTAGCTGGCCTGAGCCAGGTTTGAACCCGCCAACTTCAGTGTATGTGACTGGCACTGTACCTACTGTGCTATGGGCACCCAGCCTTCTCTTTCTTCTTAATATGCTTCAAATAAAATATTACTATTTCTCTATAATGAAAAAACTGTACTTGCAAGAAGATGGCAGTTTTTCTACAAAGGGGTTAATTTTCTTTTGTGAGATTCAGGAACTGATGGCTGAAGTATTATTTTTTTCTTGTTTACAGCATAAGTTTAAACCACAGAAAACATCAAAACCTAGCCTGTCTTTGTTTAGTATGTGTCATAACTTACAGATTCTGAGGATCTTTGCTTTTTTAGCTTCCAAGTGAAAGGGGTTTGTTTATGGTGTCTACAAAGGTAAAAACAAAATTTGCTAATTAGAAATTGAAAAACTTAGTCAGTCAACAGGCCTTTGTTGTTAGGTTTTGATCATGGCAAAAGGAGGAGTTTTGCATTTGCCTAGACATATATAAAAGGCAATTTGTTAAAATAGCAAATGAGCAGCAAAGGCTGTCTGTTTTTCTACTAACTCTGAATATACTACATGTAGAAAGAGTAGGCTGTTTACCAGCTCACCAGTAATTGCATTTCTGGTACAAAAGGGGAATCAGAAATGACAAACTTATTTAGGCTTAAAATGACGCGTGTTCCACCTCCCAATCAAACACCACCTGGGGCAAATTCTTTGGCTCTGTATAGGGGAGAACCTGCACTGGGAACAGAACCTATTTGTAAATGTGAATGAACTTTATTCATCACTGAGGCTCTCTTCCTTTTCCACAGGCCAGTTCTCTATGTGAGAAACCAGGGAAATCTGTCCTTCTGATAGAGAAAGGATGGACTGTCAGGGCAAGGCATGAAATGGGGACACAAAATCCTACTATCAAAGCGTGCAGGGAAACCACCTTTGACTTGATAATTTTATTTAATTCACCTGTATATTGGAAGATAGGTATTTTTGTTGTTAAAAATAATTTGGTTAATAGATGGTATAACATTATTAACGTGGATATGTGAGTGGAAAGGACATTTCCCCCTTTAGAAACTGTGAACATCCTCGGGTGTCCTAGGAGGCTGAAAAACAAGGGGAGTGCCCCTGCTGTGGGGAGCATGAGGCTTCTTTCCAATTTGTACATTGGAATTCTTTCAACTCATATGTGATTTAAAAGAAGGAATATTGGAACGTTACCAACAAATTCCATTTCCTTTTTTTTTTTTTTGATGAAATGCTGATTCTTCAATCCCAAATTAGCTTCCATATTCTTTAAAATATTCCATTCCCACTCATAGACATAGGATTCTTTCCCTTCTCTGACTTATATTTGTGTGTGTGTGAAAAAGGCTCCTTTATACCCTGATGGCTTCGTTATCCAGGGCAAACTATTAGCAAGGCAAGTAAATAATATGTATGGAAAAATTCAAAATCAGATGCTAGAAATTTACCTTGAGAAAATAAGTGGAATATGTTTAGATGTATGTACAAGGATATTAATTGAAATGCTTGTTATAAATTAAGAGAAAGAGAAAAAATCCTAATGTGCTACAGCATGAGATTATTTTTTACACACAAACACACACAAGACAAGGTGGCCATAAAATTCCTATGCAATTAAAATAGTTATCTATTTTAAAGGGCACATGAACTTTATGGCCACCCTGTCTGTGTGTGTGTATCTATATATCTATCTATCTATCCGTCTATCCATCTATCTGTCCACATATACGCCACATGTGACCGCAAAGACAAATGCACCTAATTTGTTAACAGTGGTTATATTTTCACTAGTGGAGTCTAAGTCATACTTTTGATCTTTTAAACTGTGAGTTTCATAATGAGGTAGGGGTTCTTTTGGTGAAACTGCCCTTTAAAAATTGATAAAGGAGTGTTCCCTTCTCTCCACAACCATGCCTTTACAACCTTTTTGGAAGGAAGTATGGAGAACTCTCAAAGAACTCAAGCTAGACCTCCCATTTGATTCTGCAATCCCATTACTAGGCATCTACTCAGAAGGGAAAAAATCCTTGTATCATAAGGACACTTGCACTAGACTGTTTATTGCAGCTTAATTTACGATCGTCAAAATGTGGAAACAACCTAAATGTCCACCAATCCAGGAATGGATTAACAAGCTATGGTATATGTACACTATGGAATACTATTCAGCCATTAAAAAAAATGGAGACTTTACAGCCTTTGTATTAACCTGGATGGAAGTGGAACACATTATTCTTAGTAAAGCATCT
>CAUYON010011903.1:0-27312 GCA_963573935.1 Arctocebus calabarensis | reverse complement strand
CCCTCTCCCCTTTCCCCGTCTTCCTGTGCAATAAATGGGTTGTAGCCTTCACTTGAACGATAAAGAAATTGTCTCATATTAGGGATGTATACATTGGATACTTTTTCTTCCATTCTAGAGATACTTTGCTAAGGAGAACATGTTCCAGCTCCATCCATGTAAAAAATGAAAGAGGAAAAGTCACCCTCTTTCTTTAAGGCTGCATAATATTCCATGGTATACATGTACCACAGTTTATTAATCCATTCGTGTATCGATGGGCTCTTGGGCTTCTTCCATGACTTAGCGATTATGAATTGGGCTCCTATAAACAATCTGGTACAGATATCTTTGTTGGTCTGTAATTTTTGGTCATCTGGGTATATATCCAGTAAAGGAATTATAGGGTCAAATGGCTCAATTGACTTTGAAGCACAGTCTGGACTGTCCCCTAGAGTTCTCCAGGAGAATGAACCTCAACGCCCCCCAGGAGTAACTGTTCAATAACATGGCTTGGATTGAATTTATGATTTCTGTTCAGTAAGTTCCCATAGAGGGCCCAAATTGTATCTGTACATTTTCACAGAATTATTTTCTAACCTCTCTTAATTTATTTTCCTACATCTAATATTTTTCTTTTGCCCCCAATATTGCATGCCATGAGAATGGCTGGGAGGTCTATTCCAGGCCCCTCTTGGCTCTGTTGCTACTCTGACTTTTAAGTTAAATATCCTATTATCCAGCATCAGTGACCAGGTAACTGTTAGTCATGCTTTGGGTCCTTTGTGATTTCCAGAAAATTGGCCCAAGGGAAATAGTCTCTGTAAGTAAAGATTATATCCATGTATTTCCAGCAGCTCATCAGAGAATGAGATTTAATGCTATTTCAGACTTCCATTTTAAGGCCATGTTTCTAGCTTGTCATAAAAGTCATTAAAAAAAAAAAAATCCCTGTCTCTTAGGAGCTGACCTCAACTAAAAATATATATCTGTGTGTTTATTGTTCTAATGCAGTTTCTAAATTTTCAATTGTACTTTAAAAATTTACGTATTTAGCTGTCTTTTGTCTCAGCTACTGACATGGCATCCACACTGAAGAACTGGGAGCTTTGGGGCCATGTAAGCCACAGCCACGGCCGTGTCAGCAAGCATTGGAAGCACCCAGGAGGTCGGGGTAATGCTGGTGGCATGTGTTACCACAGGATCAACTTCGACAAATATCACCCAGGTTGCTTTGGGAAAGTCAATATGAGGCTTACTACTTAAAGAGGAGCAAGAGACATGCCTACTGTCAACTTTGTTAAATTGTGGACATTGGTCAGTGAGCAGACACTGGTAAATGCTGTCAAAAATAAGAGTGGAGCTGCTCCCATCACTGATGTGGTGCGATTGGGCTACTCCAAAGTTCTGGGGCAGGGAAAACTCCCAAAGCAGCCAGTCATTGTGAGGGTCAAATTCTTCAGCAGAAGAACTGAAAGAAGACCAAGGGTCTTGGAGGAGCTTGTGTCCTGGTGGCTTGAAGCCACATGGAGGGAAGTTTCATTAAATGCTTTTCCCTTGTGAAAAAAAATATATATATTTATATACACACAGTTAAATATATACACATACACACAATACCCCAAACTAAGTCAAATTTTATTTGTTTAATTTGGCATCTAGATAAAATACCTGAAAATTATACTTTTATGGTTTAATATTGGTTCTTCAGTCTTTCATGCTGAATCTTTGTTCTTTTACAAATTAGATTTCTCACTTTCCTTTCATGGGATTCCTGTTGGGCAAATATAATCTTTTCAATAGAAGATAAACATTTTACAATTTCTAGTAATAATTCTTTGTAATAATACCACTTTCATTTTCATATTCTCTAAGCCACTTAAAAAGTACCAGTTTATTAACCAAGCAATTTATCAATATTTATTCATGATGCCAATGGAAGACTTCTTGTCATAAATAATTATTGAGGTAATAAATAGTTTTATTATTAAAAACTAATGACAAGAGCAGAGTGATTATCCTGATAAAGACTGATGACAGGTCTTTATATCTGATGCGACACTCAGAACACTGTGCAGATTGAATCTAAGGCCTCCTGCATGGATAATAAATTGTTATTTCAGAGAATAAAATGATTGATACATTTGCTTGCTGTGGAAAAAGCATTGGGGAGATGATTCTACTCCCTAACTTATTTAAACAGGCTATGGTGAAATTTTCTTTCCTTGTGACAAATTTAACTTTCCAAGAAAGTGACAGCTCTTTGGCAGAGATGTGAGCAAAGAAGCATTCTTTTTTAGAAGCTTCAACAAGTCAAGTTCATTTTGGAATACCTCTAGATGTTCCCTAGCCTCAGTGGTTCCCTCCCTCTGCAGGAAGGACATGGACCAGAGCTGGGAACATGGTGGGAAGTCATGACATGTGATACCAGGGCTGGCTCAACAGGAAGACAAATGAAGTCTCTCAGGTTCCATTGGAGAAACTAACACTGACTCTTGAAATGTCTGGCTCAGGGACTCAGCTCATTGTACTGTTTTCTTGATTTCTATTGGTTTAATCTCACCTTTTATGACATACTAATCCTGGAGACCATCCATCTTTTGACAACCTGGGAAAGAACTGTATTGGGAGGAATTAAGGAGGAGTTGGAATGAATGAAACAGAATTGAAATTGTATGTTCTGTGAATTTTGTAAATGTTTTATTCATACTGGCTATTACTACAAATTAAAGTGCCAAGAAAAATACGGAAATCCACTTAAAGGAAATACTTAAGATGTACAATACATTGTTTTTATGTTGCTCAATCTTTCTGTGCAACAAATGGCAAGGAAAAGAATGACAAATATATGATTTGAAATGTCACCTAATAATCATAGGGGTGAACTGAAGTCAGAGAATTATTATATTTTCCAATTTGTATTGTAAGTGAGCAGTTCAAAACATCAAATATGACATGTAGTCAATAACTTGGGATCAATTCTGAATGAACTGCTTGTTTATGAAGCACAAGTGTCCCCCTTTGGAGTCTAAACACATTAGATGTCTTCATTCCCTTTTGGGTATGTTCATAATGTGAAACTAAAACAATTTTTTGAAACTTATTTTGTGAAAATACTTTTTTTAGCTTTACATTGCCAAAAATTTTAAGATATGTGAAAACATAACTTATACCAACTTCTTATTATTGAAAAAACTTTTTAGTTTTAATAACTTTGTTTTCTGAAATTTGAGCTTCATAGGCAAAATAACAAAACTTCCTAACTCAATTATTTTAATCTATGGTTAAAATTACTTGTAAGAAACTGTATTCCTCCTTTCCTTAAGGATTTTCATTTTAAAACTACTTTTTAGCATTTCAATAGTGATAAAGACATTTGCATTAGTTTAAGAAAAAAGACAATTCCTTGCAATGTGATACCATGATAATTGCCAAATCTTATATTTATAGCACAAAGCAGGAATGACGGGCCCGCAAAGGAGAGATTTTAGTTTCTTCTGTGGTGTATGTTTAATTCCTTAAGAGAGAAAATACATGATGTTCAGATTCTGACAGTTATTAAATTAGATTCAATTACCATTTATATCGCCCCCATAGGATATATTACTCTTTACAGGGTGGACCTGTGGCTTAAAATGTAATCACTATATCCAGGAAATGTATGATTACCTGAAGACACAATGAATAAACAGTTATTTTAGTTAACTAGATAAAGCAGTAGATTGTGGCTGTCTATGCGTGTTCCCTAGAAGGGTGAGGATGACCTAGCTCAGCTAAGCAGAACTTTTGTCCATTTAATTGAAGGCACAGTCACTGATACCACTTAATTGTTAAGCACCATGCTGGGCACTGCTAACACAGGAATTCATAACCTTCCATTGGTTCAGCAAGCATTTATTGACTGCCAATTTCCCATACCCTAAGCTAGGTTTGAAAAATATAAAAATAGGTCAAAAAAAGTTTCTGGCCTTAAAGAACTCAGAAGCAGAAAAGATGTGAGGAAAAAAATGTACAAAGAAATGCTGATGTAATTGTGACAGAGGTTTAAATAACATGTAAAGCAAATAAAACACCTCAATAATTATATAGGGCAGCAAAGGGCTTTCATGTAAAAGATATGATTAAGGTGTCTTCAAAAATGACCTGGGTATCAAAAGTAGATGTTGTATGTACGGGTGCACATCTGGCCATGGTACCTGGATTGCAAATAAAGAACAAAAAACAGATGACAATTTGATTCAACTCTAAGTAGAAAAAATTTTCTTGTAAGAACATTACAAAAGCCACAGAATTCACAATAAACCTTGAGAACCATAATAATATGTCAAGCTTATGCAATTAAATTAAATTTCAGGTGTTATACTGTTTTTCTAAACACGCTGAATCATTTCGAACAGTAAAGCAAGTGTGTTACTATCACCAATGAAACTGATGAGTAAACTGTTACTAAGTGAGAGGGAGAGATTTCCTCAAATTCCTGTGCTGTTTCCATCAGTATGTGTGTTCTTTACCCTACACTGAGTTGCCTACAAATGAAGTTCCTGCCCCCTGGAGTGTTAGCTGAGAAACACACAGTGGAGTGTCACTCTAGCCACCACATGGCAGAGCCTCTTGAGGAAAGTGCAGAGTGTGTTGGAAGCTTACAATAAAATGCAGTGTTGAAAATACAGTCTCTTAATACAGTGGACGTTTACCCTCATCAACTCCTCACTTCTTGGTGCTTTGTTATCAAATATTTGATATTCGAACCTTCTTTTTTTATTTTAAATTTTGATGGAAAACACAACAAAATTCTAGCATAGAGGCCAAGAATGTCTGAACACCCACTTCTAATCCTGATTCTTGACAGCCAGAGCATAAGCGTGAAACCTAAATTCAACAGACTAAATATTTCTGTCCAAGACTTTGAATCTGAAGGAGTGATTGAAGGGAGAGAGCAGGGGACTGTTTATAAGTCATTCTGAAAAACATAGAAATAGCTTCACTGTCTAGTGGCAGCAGAATTGGTAACAGCATGCTGACACAGGAGGTGGTGGCGACAAGCTCTTTCCCAAACACGGTATTGGCTGTGATTTATTCTGTATCCACCTAAGACATTTCACTTACTCTTACATTAATCAGAATCAATTATTTCCAATTAAAGCCTTGACAAATAAAGTGAATTTTATAATACAAAGATTTCTCCTCAATTTTTCTACTCCATAAACAGCTCCTTTTTCCTGTATGGTGAATGTGTGTTTCAAGAAGCTTTTTGTTTGCAGTAAATTCTAGCTACTTTGAGTCTTCAAAAACAATGTTAGGCCAGGCACAGTGCCTCATACTTATAATCCCAGCCCTTTGGGAGACCAAGGAAGAAGGATTGCTTGAGGCCAAGAGATCAAGACCACCCTGGGCAACACAGTAAAACACCATCTCTACAAAACATAAGAAAATTAGCTGGATGTGGTGGCATGCACCTATAGTCCCAGCTACTTGGGAGGCTGAGGTGAGTAGGATTGCCTGAGCCCAGGAGTTCAAGGTTACAGTGAGCTATGATCATGCCACAATACTGTGGCCTGGATGACAGAACAAGACTCTGTCTCTACAAAAATAAGAATTAAAAAAAAAAAAAAAAGGCCAGGCCTGGTGGCTCACTCTGGGATGCCAAGGGATGTGGATCTTTGAGCTCAGGAGTTTGAGATCAGCCTGAGCAAGAGCAGGGCCTCTTCTCTACTAAAGTAGAAAAAAAAATAGCCAAATAGCTGGGTATCGTGGTGCATGCCTATAGTCTCGGCTAATTATGAGATTGAGGCAGGAGGATTGGTTGGGCCCAGGAGTTTTAGGTTGCTGTGAACTATAATGATGTCGCTGCATTCTATCTGAGACAACAGAGCGAGTCTCTCTCTCTCTCTCTCTCTCTCTCTATATATATATATATATATGTTATTATAATAAATTGTAAAAACAAAAACCTTGTTGTTTCTTAGTTTTCTGCTAGTTCATTCTATTGTATAGGTTGGGTACCTTCCCTGCTATTGGTATTAATGCAAAAGCACAAGAAATCTGATGCACAGACTGTGTTTATAAGGCTGTTGATGAAGGTCTCAGAATCCAGTTTCTAGCCAAGGCTTATTCAAAGACCACAATCATATATTTGTCATCATCCTCCTCTAATCTCATCTGTACAGAGTACTGTGGTACTGAACAATACACCATGTTCAAATATTATAGGATTACTTGCTTTCAGAAATATTATTGGTCTAGTTTTCATGGCCCTTACAACAATATGATCTGGACAAGAACAGAAAAAAGTTAAACACTTACATTTTCTTGACTTTATCATCAAACTTAATGAAACTTCTTCCAAACACATCACCTATATGTGGAAAGTTTCTCTTATGTGCAGTCATCTCATAAGTTTCTTTAAACATTCAAATCTGGAGAACACATCTCTTTTCTGGATTTATCACTTTTGCTTCTTTTCCTTAATAAAGAAGTTTGAATGTTCTCATCACAAAGAAATGATTAACATTTCTTTGGATTTGCTCATTACCCTGATTTGATCATTATACATTGTATATATGTATTGAAACATCATATTTTACCCCATAAAGTTATAATTATCATATTTCTGATTAAATAAGGTAGAATTAAAAATAAAAAACAAACCTCTTCATACCTACTTCATTAAATAGAGTCTAGTTAGTTACTAAAATCATATTTATGTCTGAAAAAATCCATTTCCATTAAGATATGTTATCACTGTATACTTAAATAGTTTAAACACATTCAAAATGTGCTTTTACTATTCTTTAGGAGGTTTCAAAAACGATATCCATGTGCAAGAGCTTCATGATGCTATTTCTGTATTTTCTACCTGTGATCATGTAAATTGTAGTCAGAGAATGTATTTCATTTCTCCAATTTCCATCTTCACCCATGCCATGTTCAAGGGTTCAGTAAATATTTATTGGCTTAATGAAAAAAACGTAGACACTGGCAGTAACTCAGTGGTTAGGGCAGCAGCCACATACACCCAGGCTGGTGGGTTTGAACCCAGCCCAGGCCAGCTAAACAGTGAAAACTGCAACAAAAAAATAGCCAGATATTGTGGTGGATACTTGTAGTCCCAGATACTTGGGAGGATGAGGAAGAGAATCCCTTAAGCCCAGGAGTCTGAGGTTGCTGTGATCTGGGACACCACAACACTCTACTGAGAGTGACATAGTGAGACTCTGTCTCAAAAAAAAAAAAAAAAAAGAATGAAAGAAAAGGAAAAACATTGACACAGTGTTCATGGCAAGAAGAGGAAATGATTATAGCAACTATAGCATCATCATCCTATAGAAAACTATGTAACTATTAAAAAGTCTATATAATTTAGACCTGCAGTAGCATACAAAGAAATTTAAGATATATTCTTATTTCTTAACCAAGTTATGGAACAGGTACAATGTTGTTACTATTATTCACATAGATTATATAATAGAGGTTCCTTCATTAGTCTTTGGAAAATGTGGTACAAAAATTATATTTTGTCAGTCTGACCCAGAGTGCAGTGCATTGGAACCACATTCCACTTTTAATAGAAATTCAATATAACTCTAGCCAGTTCCCCAAACTCCTCAGGTGATTTCATAAGAATTCTAGTGCAGTTGCTTTTGTCTGTAAGGTGGGGAAGAATTCATTCTTGCTCACATCTATCTCCATGTGCAGGTGACAGATACAAGCATCTTGAATGCTGTAATGTGTTTTTATGAGTCAAAGAGTGTTTGTCTCTTTTACTTGCCATTTCCATGGGACTCAAGGCCACCGTTATGGTCACAGTAAGTTTTAACGTTTGAAACTTTATGGACATCTGGGAAAGGAGAAATAGGTCCTATACTTAAGAGCAGTTTTTATTTGTTGAAATTCACCTGGAAAAAAAAAAAAACAGGCAAATCTAGAAAGAAGCAAAAACTGTCTACTACTATCTCTTGTAGAGTAGAGTGATGGGGCCAAATTTCTCAGATTCCAAGAGGAAGGCAAAGCCTCTTCTATCAATTAGATCTTCAAAGGAAGGCAATAACTAATTCAGTGTGTTACTCTCAGCCAAGGTGATGCCGTGTCTTTGCAGGAACCTCCTTTATATAAGTTTTACTTCTATTGCAAACCAGTCCTTGTATCATATACATACCCACATACCCATCCCCCAAACAGAGAAGCACATACAGTCGCACAACCACCCCCAAAGGGGCAAGTTGTCAGCAAAAAGTTTTTTTTTCTTTTCCCTGTCTCCTATTTCTGGACTTAGAATAAAACAGGATCTTCATATTTCTCTCTTTCTCATTGCAGACACCAGCCCACTGATTCCATCTTTATGTCCCGGAAACAGCTAAGTAATTTGCAAGACCTAGTGCAAAATAAAAAGGGAAAGCCTCTTATTTAAAAATTGCCAATAATTTCAAGAAGACAACAGCCAGGTGTTAATGTAAGTGAGTCACTTATGAGAGCACAAGTTACACTCCTGTGAAGCCAGCCTTGTTCACAGTCTTGGTGATCATTTCAGGGGTCTTTTGGCCATTACCTGCTTATCTTATTTGGAATTAAATTAGTCCTTCTTGATCTATATCCTTACTTGGGAGAAGGATGGAGATTTGCTTTCTGTCATCTCTCTACTTCTTTAAAAATACAAAAATCAGAAAACAAAAACAGGCTGGGTATGGTATCTCATGCCTGTAATCTCAGCCCTTTGGCAGTTGAGATAGGATCATTTGAGGCTAGGAGCTACACATCAGACTGGGAAACATAGCAAGACTCCATCTCAACCAAAAGTAATTTAAAAATGAAATAAAATAGCCAGGCATGCTGGTGTACATCTACAGTTCCAGCTACGTGAGAGGCCAGAAAAAGAGGATCATTTGAATCTAGGAGTTTAAGAGTATTACAAGCTATAATCACACCTTTGTACTCTAGTCTAGGTGACAAAGTGAGACCCTGTCTCTTAAAACAACACCAACAACAGCAAATTTTAAAACAAAAAACAAAACAAAACCAAAATTCTGCACTTCTTGTGCAAATTGTTATCTCTTCCCAGATTTCAATAGCCACAGAGAGGGAGGGCTAGACTTTGAAAATCACAGGCAGTAGACTTTCTCTAAAGCAGCAGTCTGCATCTGGTAAATACGCCTAGGTGGAACCCTCAAGACTTCCTCCAGGGTCAATTTCTGGGATCTTTTTTGTTGCAAGGTCAAAGAGAAAGCATATGTATCTTTTCATCTTGTATATAAGAACCTTCTGAAGTTCAGATTTAATTCTATTTTTGTATTTTTTTATTTTCATGGAAACTGTCCAAAAGGAAACTGATTACAATTATCTCTAGATGGGTGATAATTGGGAACCATTATTATTATTATTATTGTTGTTACTATTATTAGTTTATTTTTTTTCAATGGTGTTTATGTTTCTCATTTGTTATTAGAAAAAGCAACTTATAAAAATATAAGAAAGATAACTTTTATGCTTTCAAAATTATTTTTATGAAGGAACATAAATTGTTACACAAGTGTAGAATATATGAAAAAGTATAATTTTATGATGATGATAGTTTTGCTCCATGTTGAGATAGAAATCGTCTGACTATAAGAAATATGGCTATTTGGTTCATACTACCTAGATATCATCATATATCCATGACAGTATATATATATATATATATACTGTCTCAGACAAGGAGCTCTGTTATTTTGTGGTTTATTAATTGTCTAAATTCTGTTTTTCATTATTGCAAGGTTATGAAAAGTTGCCTCTCTAAGACTTCTCTGGCCTAAACTCTATTCTCGGTTATAAAAGAATTTAAACTTCTTATATAATACCAAATCTAGGAAAAGATGATGAAAGTTTGTCATTATTTGCAAAAATGGAGACAGACTGACATCATGAGCCTTCTGAGGGAAGTCCACATCACTATTTATAATATTGTCTAATCTGTTTCTACCTACCGACCCACCTACATATGCATTATTATTCCTCTGGCTTAAAATACCAGGTATGTTAAACAACAGCACAAAAAAAAACATGGCAAAAATTTTAAGAATAAAATCAAATTGGGGATCTGGTGGCAGGAGTAAGGGAGCCCACATGAAATGGTATTGAACAAACAAAGGAAACCAGGAGTACAAAGAGTAATTCATCCACTTTGCCTGGTTCTTAATTCAAACAACAGAGGGAGAGAAAGTAAAAAAATCAAACACTGACTAGATGTCTGATGATTTTAAGAAAATCTCTTTAATTGCTTTGGGCATGATAATGGCATTGTAGTTATGCTCTTAAAAAGAGTCTTTTAGAGACATTAAAATATTTAAGAAGGAAAGCATGTGATATCTAGGTATAAAGTAAAAATAAAATCCTAAGCCCCCTACCACCAACTGAACAGACCCCTCTTGGCCAAAAAGACAACAGGAAACCTTAAAACTAAGGTCCAGACCAACCCCTCTAACCGCTGAATCATTGACATGGGATTGGCTTCAAACTGATTCAGTGGTGAGAGAAGTTCAGAGCATAAATTAACGGGATTGGCAAAGAGTTGATAAGCTATTGAGGCTGAATGGTGGTGAGCGGGGATTCACTGTACTATTCATTTCACTCTTGAAGGTGATTGAGATTTTCCATAAGACATATATAACTATTGATATATATGTGTGTATATATACACACACTTGTTAACATGTGCATATATATGCAATCTGTGTGTTTGTGTGTATGTGTCTATCTATCTGTCTATATAATCTTTCATCATCTTTGTGAAAATAAATAATAACTTATTCAGCATTTTCTCTGGCCTAGTCTAATTTAATTCAACCAACACTCCTATAAGGCAGATGTTAATTTATGTCTGTTTTGTAGATAAAATTTGCACAGATAAAGTGACTTCAAGTTCACAGCTAGTAATAGATAGACCCACCTCCACTAGAGAATTTATTAGCAAAACACTTGACTTTTCATAAGGTCTTACAAAAGAAAAAGTCTAAAGTAAAGAACTCTTGCCTTTCGGCTCCGGGATCGAATATTAGCTCTGTCAGTACAAACTCTGTGAATATTCTATTTATTTTGGCCACAATCCTGCCTACCTCACATGTTCCCATTGTTGTGTGTAGAGTGAAATGAAATAACATGGGTAAATTGTTTTCTACATATTAAACTTCAGAGGGGGCCGGGGATATTTCTTCCCTGTTTAATTTTTTTTTTAAGTGGGATGTGTGTACGTAGGACATACACTCCTGTGTGTATGTATTCTTTTGTTTTTAACAGAAACTCAAGGCCTTTGAGAGACTGCTTTCTCTAAGCTCTTCTAAAGGCAAAAAGTTGAAACTGAAGTCTAGACAATGAGGTAAAGTCTTGTTGACAGAATTTCTGCTGACCCGTTCTTGCCCTGGCACCCAGGGTGAGAGAGCACTTGAGAACAGCAATCAGAGGCCATTTCCCCGCTCTTCAGTAGACTGAAGACACTAATTGTGTGGGAGAGCCTTCCACTAGGTCTAGATTCCCTCTTCAAAGCCCCTTTTCATTATACTGTTGTTTACGGCCAAACCAATGTGTCATATTTAAAAATCAAAAAGGAAGAACTCTCCTTCTTCTGAGATTTTGAAGCTTTCTTGAGCTATTAAACAATGAGCAAGATAAATTATTATTGTCAAAAATTAAAAAAAAAATCTGTGGCATGGAATTTTGAGATAGCATTTCCATGTGAAGCCATGAATAATGTAGTTATGGTAATATAGCTGCTATTCATAATTATGAACACTTCATTCCTCCACATGTTCTCGTGTCACACAGAGCAGGCTGGTGAGATCTGCTCTGCTTTTGATTGTTTTTACTGTGTTTTGCATTATAAATTATACTCGACTCAATCCTGACGACCTCAACTGCATGGCAGCCATCGGCAACATTAAAATCAACAGCCGCACGAATCCTAACCTCCCCTGCGGGACTGAGCCTATCTCTTAAGTTGGAATTGGAGTTTAGTCCCAATCAAGAGTTAGATCTCATCCAGGAGTCGCTCAATTAACCAATTTAGCAACAAAAAATAAGTTAACTGTACAAGTACGCATTAGGGTCTTTCTCTTGTATGTGCCCTTCCAAAACCCTGAGACCCTTGTCACTTAGTAGTTACAATATTTATTGAATTACTATAATATAATAGTAAAGATCATTGACCTTGACATCAGTCACATTTTACTACATATCCCAGATCTGCCATCTAGTAAAATGTAATATAATAATATTTATATTTTATATTTTTATGAGAACTAAATGCCACAACTCGTTAATATCTCAGAAACTACGTAGCACTATTCAATAAGAACTAGTTTTTGTAAAATACCTGCTAAAATTTATGCTTAAAAATAATAACTATCTCATAATTCTGTGGGTCCTACTTTATAATATTTTCAAATGTAAAACTAAACCAATTTTACATTTTAATATCTCTACAATTACTATTTATTTTAAAGTTAGTGTCTACATTTGATATCGCCATATTCCTTTGGTCCTTGAAAATTGGCTAAATTGATAACATATCTTGAAAAACAATGCTGTATTTTAATCTCCATTCTTTCATGACAATTAGTCATGACAATAATATATTTCTTTAATTTTGAATAATTAACTGACATGTACAAGTGCACACAGCCAGTGGTCACTGAGATGGGACTGTGATTTGAATAGGTTACCAAGTAATCAGCAGGTCTGACACTAGTTCCAAGAATTTTTGCATTTCTTGAACTAATACAAATTTAAGAAAGAAAAAATGAAAGACAAGAAGAAAGGAGCAGAGAAAAATAAAAAACATTATTAATGCCATCAGTTTACCTGTGATAACTCAAGCTAATGCCAAACATTAGAGAGTCCATTATATTAAAATATTATTTACAAATACATTTTATTTTCTATCAGCTCAGTGCATTTTACCTGTTCCCTTTTTTTTCTGTTATTGTCATAGTGAAATAGTTTGCAAATAAATACTAAGCTCTATAAGAAACCCGCCCAGTTATTAAGTAGTCATTTCAGTGAAGTAATCAATAGGATAAATTTGAATTTGACTTTAAATTATCTAACTACTTAGGCCTAGAAAAAATATTAGTTTAAAATTTCTTGACTTTCAACTTTATTTTCATACTTCCTCTCTCCCTTCTATCCTTCCAGCTTACCTCTCTCTCTTCTTGCTCCAAGTAAAGTAAGTCTTTGTCCTCAAGCGTATAAATCTTTAAAACAGAACTACTAGATCTCTGTAAGGTTAAGGATGAATGATGAAGTAAGGTTCTATTCAGCTACATTCAGAAACATTACGATAACTCATGGTTATTGATTGCCTACTGAGTAAAAGACATTATGTTTGGCTTTCTAAGTGAATTAATATTTAAAGCATTTGAGATACAATGTAGCAAGCCAAGGCTACAGAATATGTAAACAGTACCAGCCCTAATGCAAAATTATACATTTGCTAAGTTTTCAGTGGGATGAGAGCCTTGAATCTTAACTTGCTACAAGCTTACCAGCTGTGTCATTTGGAGCAAGTTCCTTAACCTCTTTGAGCTGAAGTTTGCTCAAATTCAAAATAGATGCTAATGATGCTTATCTGTTTAGCTTTACTGTGAGAATTAAACAAGAAAAAAAGTGCTTAGTGCTAAATGAACGTTAATTCGCTAACCCCTGCTAACCACCCTAGCCCTCAGCCTGTTCTTTTTATTTCTTGTTCCCCCCACCCTGAATCCTAAAGTCAAACTTTTTTTCATTTTTTTTTCTAAACTATCAGATTCTTTTATGCCCTCCAAATTACAGATAAGTGAGGAAAATTTAAGTGTTTCCTTGGGGCTAGAGACTTCATTTCAAACATATTCTTAACCTTATTTAAAGACACAAATATAAGAGGCTTTTTATCTAACAAAAGCAATTAATGTAACCTGCTTCTATGTACCCTCAATGAATCCCCCAAAATTAAAAAAAAAAAAGAATAAATAACTAATAGTGTATTTTCTCATAATTCTTTAGTGCCTTATTTCTCAAAAATAATTTCAACAAAAACCACAAGAATATTAAATGGGAGCTTGATCCTTTTGAGGCTCAGAAAATCATACCCCAATGTATGGTACTTTACATGCAGAGTACTTTGAAGCAAAGGAGAGTGGAGGGTCAGGAGCAGCCTTGGAAACAGAGTCTCTCTCTTTCACCTGCCCTCCTATCTACATCCCTTCTTTCTCTCCTGAAGCAGGCCATGAAAACCAGAGAAGAATAGAGAAATTCTCTGACTCACCTTATCTACGAGTCATAGAAACTAGAATTCTTCTTTCCCAAGGTGAGTCATAGAAATTAGAACCCCTCTCCTCCAAAGCCAGCCATAAAACCTGGAAAGGACTCTTTCTCTCTTCTCCCTTTTAAATCTCTCCTTTCAGAAAAGTCCTGTCATATACCTGGGAGGAAGGAATGCAACTGAAGAAAACTAGAATATTTTACCCCAAAATATATTTCTTTGATTTATTTTGAGATGTCTGCTACAGGTCCAGCAGACAGAAGTAACACTGCATGGCTATCTTTGGGGGTGAGGTGGGGTGGGATTTGCATCTGTGGACAATCTCAATGCAGTCAGGTCTTTTCTTATCCAATCTAGGAGATGCTGAGAGTCTGATTCCTTTAATGTCCTGAAAAGAAACACCATTTACTCTCTCTGAGGGCTGTGACCAGTGAAGTTTCATCTATATAACAAGAACACCTTTGCTAGCCACCTATCTTCCTTTCTGCCTCCCTAAATCTGTCTTGCCACTAAAATGTTTTGCCACAATCCAAGTCCCCATTTTTATAAACTTTTGTACCTCATTGGGAGGTTAACTCGTCACTCTAAAGGCTCTTGAATACACACATTAAATAAATGTGTTTGTCCTTTACTCCTATTAATCATCCTGCCTCATTTCAGTGATTTTTCAGTGAGCTTTTCTTTGGGCCAAGGGCTATGGTTCCTGCATTACACAGAGAATGATTCAGTAAGAATCTCCATAGACATGTTACCAGAAGTTTGGTACTTGTCCCTGAAGCCAAATCAGTGGAACAGAGAACACAGACAAGTGGTTTAAGGAAAGAGAAAGAGAAGTTTATTAATTTTCCAGCAAATGAGGGGAGTGGTTCATGTATTTCAAAAGACCTCTATCCTAATGTAAGCAAAACAAACAAAAAGAAAATTAAAACAAAACAAACAAACAAAAACAAAACAAAAACAAACCAGGGCTTCTTAAATGGAGGTTTTTGGCAGTAGAGCTAGGACCTACTTGGCCAGTGTCATATATTGTGGATTTAGGCTCTTGTTACTTAACTACAATTGGTGTTTTCAAATCTTGGGCCATCATGACCTTACCTCCCGTGACTAAGACCTTGTGATCCTTAGCCCAGCAATTCTGTTTTAAGATAATACAGAACAAACAGGAAAGAGCATTTCTTTGCCCCTTTGATCACTGACCTTAGGACTGAGTGCAAGTTTTAATTCCCCCAAAGGTGGGGTGTTTCCATTGCCCTTTTAAGACTTTTCCATCTCTTACAGGCCTTGCTGGGTTTTCTCCTTCAGACTATTACCATGAGATCATATCCTGTTGCTCCAATCACATTTCTACATGGCCATCCATTTCTCAACTAATCTAAGTATATATATAAAAAGTTTGTCTTCGAGTCTTCCTTTTCAGAAGGTTCCTGTGTCATATAAAATTTTGATTAAATAAATTTGTCATATTTTTCTCCTAGTAACCCTACAAGAGTGTCCACTGTGACCAACTACATCTTTTTGCCTCTACAGTTACAAAACAAACACACAACAACAACAAAAACAGAACTTCAGATGATAACCTCAAGTTATTCAGAATTTATGAATCAAACTGGGCCCCAAGAACAATGCTTGTTCATACAAATTATTTTTGTACTAAGTTAAATTGGAGGCCCTCCCCTTAACTACTACATCAGAAAATCATATTATTTTGAAGATTATAGTTGAGAAAAGGGGAGATGGATGATTCAATTCTCAGGGCTCCCCACCTCATCCTCTTCTCTTTTTGTATTAGGTACCAGCTATGTTTCTAGATAACACAACTAAGGAGCTCATCACTTCCAAATTTAAAAAGCATTCTCAACTTGTGAAGACAGAACTCATCCGTTTTGTTTTTTTTTCTTTTTTTTTTTTGAGACAGAGTCCCAAGTTGTCACCCTGGGTAGAGTGCTGTGGCATCACAGCTCACAGCAACCTGAAAGTATTAGGTTAAGCAATTCTCTTGCTTCAGTCTCCAAAGTAGCTGGAACTATAGGCACCTGCCACAACACGCAGCTATTTTTTTTTATTGTAGTTGTCATTATTCTTTCAGCTGGCCTGGCTGGGTTTGTACCCGCCAGCCTAGGTGTATGTGGCAGGTTCCTTTCCCACTGAGCAGAACTCGTCTTATTTTCCTGTGGCAACAATACTGGACATCAGGAAATATGTAGTTGAAAGGAAACCCTTGTTTCATGTTGTTGGTATGTTTGGAGTCAATAGGCTGTTTAGGATTCAATACACTTGACTTCTCAAAGGATACGGTTTGGGACAGCTCACTTCTAGACTTAGGATATGCTTATAACTTTTACTCTCGATCTGTGGTCAGCTTCCCTAATCAGTGAGTCCTTTACATGAAGGAGAGTTATTAGAGGGTCATGGGTAAGTCTCACCAACCTGCCTATCTGAATTCCCTCTTTCAGAAGATCTGAAGGCTATGTACTTCATTTATTTGCCATTTGCCTGTCTTACAGAGAAAGCCAGAAAAAGTAGGCTGTGGGTGAGCTTCAGAAAAAGAACAGGCATTTGTGAATTGCTAGGCAGATTTTGAGCTGGGAACATTTTTTTATAAATATATTATTCAATTTAATTCTCACGACTTTTCTTCAAGGTAGGTGTTTTTAATCCTGTTTTACAAATAAAGAATATGGTACTCGGAGAACCTAAGTAACTTGTCTGAAGTAATACATATGGGGAATGATAAAGTCTTTGAAATCCAGGTCATAATCCAAAACAGAATAAATCCTTGTGAGGGACACTGATCTGAATAAGCCATCTAGTTTTTCCCTTGGCTAATGGACTCCTTTTTTTCAAGATATATGTTGTAAAATGAAAATAAGAATAATCTAGCACAAAAGAAAATACATGGAAGAATGAAACAGAATAGAGACCTAGAAATAAACCTAAGCATATGTGGTCAACTAATTTTCCACAAGGACACCATGAAGACACACAATGGAGAAAGGATGGTTTCTTCAATAAATGGTGTTGAGAAAGTAGATATTCGCATGAAGAATAATAAAATTGAAATCTTACTCCATGCAAAAATAAATAAATAAACTCAAAATGGATTACAGATCTAAATATAAGATCTGAAAACTCCTAGAAGAGAATAGAGAAGAAAATATTCATGATATTGGCCTCAGCAGGGATTTCTTCCTATATCAAGAACTCAGGTGATAAGAGCAGAAATAAACAAGACAGATTATATCAAAGTAAAAAGATGACAGATAGCAGAGAAAACAACAAAATGAAAGGACAGCCTATAGATTAGGAGATAATATTTGCAAACTATGTATCTTATAAGGGGTTAGTATACAAAACACATAAGAAATATAATTCAATCAAAACCTTAAATCATTCAATTAAAAAGTTGGTGATGAAACTCAATAGATATTTTCCCCCAAAGACATTTAATATGGCCAACAGACATATTAAAAGGTGCTCCTCATTATGAATCATCAGAGATGCAAATGAAAGCAATAAATAAGAAAATATCATCTCAGAACTGTATGACTATTGTCAAAAAATAAGATATAACAAGTGTTGACAAGGATGTAGAGAAAAGAGAATGCTTGTACATTGTTGGTGGAAAGTAAACTGTTACAACCATTATGAAATACAGTATGATGGTTGCTCAAAAATTAAAAATAGAATTGCTATTCAGCCATTAAAAAAAATGGAGACTTTACAGCCTTTGTACTAACCTGGATGGAAGTGGAACACATTATTCTTAGTAAAGCATCTCAAGAATGGAGAAGCATGAATCCCATATACTCAAGTTTGATATGAGGACAATTAATGACAATTATTGACACGGTGGGGGTGAAGGAAGGGGAGAGCAGGGAGAGGAAGAATGAGGGAGGAGTGGGGAAAGGAAGAGCAGAGAGAGGGAAGGAGTAAGGGGGGTGGGGTCTTGGGGTCTTGGTGTGTGCCACACCTTTTCGGGGCAAAACACGATTGTAAGAGGGTCTTTTCCTAACAAATGCAACCAGTGTAACATGGTTTCTTGTTCCTTCAATGAATCCCCAACAATAAAAAAAAAAAAAAAATGAAAAATGAAAAATAGACCAGGCTCGTTGGCTCATGCCTGTAATCCTAGCACTCTGGGAGGCCAAAGCAGGTGGATCACCTCGAGCTCAGGAATTCCAGACCAGCCTGAGCAAGAGCAAGACCCTGTCTCTAAAACTTACCCGGCGTTGTGGCGGGTGCCCATAGTCCCAGCTACTCAGGAGGCTGAAGCAGGAGGATCACCTGAGCACAAGAGTTTGAGGTTGCTGTGAGCTACGGCACTCTACCCAGGGTGACAGCTTGAGGCTCTGTCTCAAAAAACAAACAAAACAAAACAAAAAAAACGAATAAAACTCTATCATTCACAGCAACACAGATGAGCTTGGAGAATATTACGTTAAGTGAAATAACGCAGACACACAAAGACAAATACCAAATATTCTCCCTCATATGTGAAAGCTAAAAGATTCATCTCAAAGAAATAGAGAGTAGAACAGTGGTCACTAGAGGTAAGGAAGGGGAGAGAGGAGGAATAATAAGCAAAGGTTGGTTAATGGATACGAAAGTACAGCTAGGTAGGAGAAACAAGTCTGTTCTGCAGCAGGATATGGTGACTAGAATTAATAGCAGTTTATTGTATATTTTCTTTCTTTTTTTTATTTTGAGACAGTATCTCACTCTGTTGCTCCAGGTACAGTGCCATGGCATCATAGGCTACACTGCTTGCATTTGTTTTCTGTTTTTTTGTTTTTTTTTTTGAGACAGAGCCTCAAGCTGTCACCCTGGATAGAGTGCCGTAGCATCACAGCTCGCAGCAACCTCCGATTCCTGGGCTCCAGCAAGTCTCCTGCCTCTGCCTCCCAAGTAGCTGGGACTACAGGCACCCGCCACAACGCGTGGCCATTTTTTGGCTGCAGCCGTCATTGTTGTTTGGCGGGCTGGGCTGGATTCGAACCCGCCAGCTCAGGTGTATGTGGCTGGTGCCTTAGCCCGCTGAGCCACAGGAGCCAAGCTTGTTTTTTTTTTTTTTTTCCGAATTATAATTTTAAGAGGCTTTGCCTTTTGATCAGGCATGATTTCTTTATTTTATTTATTTATTTATTTTTTGCAGTCTTTTTGGCCGGGGCTGGGTTTGAACCCACCACCTCCAGCATATGGGGCCGGCGCCTTACTCCTTTGAGCCACAGGTGCCGCCCCTTGCATTTGTTAAGTAAAATCCCTTTTACAGTTGTGTCTCACCCCCAAGAGGGATGCCATACACGGTCACCCCTAACCCCCTTTCTCCTTCCTTCTCCCCACTCCCTCATTCCTCTGCCCCCCACCTTGAATTAATTTATTTCTCCTTTTATACCTTTTGGATTTTGAACGATGTGAATTTGTTACAATGTAATTTAAATTTTACGTTGATAGTTACAAAAAGCAAGTAATTTGTTTTGTTTTGTTTTGTTTTTGAGATAGAGTCTCAGTAGAATGCTATGGTGTCATAGCTCACAGCAACCTCAAACTCTTGGGCTCAAGTGATCTTGCCTCAGCCTCCTGGCTAACTGGGACTACAGGCGCCCTGTAGGGCACCCGCCAACACTTGGCTAGTTTTGGAGATGGGTCTCCTTCCTCCTGAGCTCAAGCAATCCACCCACCTTGGCCTCCCAGAGTGCTAGGATTACAGAAATTAGCCACTGCACAGAGCCAAAGACAGAGAATTTGAATGGTGGCAAGAACCTTTTACTTTTCAAAGTTCTTTTGCATTTTCACATGCACTTCTGTCTCCTCACCTGCAGTATGAGCTACTTTAAAATATGGGCTACGTCTTGTCCATTTAAATACATACATACATAAAGTTTCTCAAAATAAATAAATTGAAATAATAAAGTAAAATAAAGGCCATCACTATTCATCTAGTTTGTGCTTTCAGCACTTAGCTCATGGTCTGACATATGGTAGATGCTTAATAAATATTCCTTCTATTTAACTGATTTACATGACACAATAAAGTAGTCTTGGTCAGACTAGGCTAGGCAGCAGTAGTAAATAAACCCTGAAATGTCAGTAGCTTAACACTATGAAGGTTTATTTCTCATTTACTTTACATGGATCAGATAGATCTCTAATTAGTAACAAGAGAGCTGGGTAACTTTCACTTTGCAAATTATCCATGTTGAAGTTTGCTTCCTGCCTCATGAATGAATATAAGAAAGAAGGTATGGGGAACTCACACCTGCTTGTCCCTACCTCAGGCTAGAAATAACACATCACTTTTTTTGTTGTTGTTTTGAGAGAGAGGGTCTTGCCCTATTGCCCAGGCTAGAATGCAATAGTGTCATCACAGCTCACTGCAACCTCAAACTCCTGGGTTCAATTCATCCTTCTGCCTCAGCCTCCTAAGCAGCTGAGACTACAGGTGCATATCACCATAACCATCTAATTTCTCTATTTTAGGTCAGACAGGGTCTCACTCAGGCTGGTCTCAAACTCATGGCCTCAATTGATCCTCCCACCTTGGCTTCCCAGAGTGCTAGGATGATAGGCATGAGCCAGTGTGCCTGCCCAACACATCTCTTTCATTCACATTTTTATGATAACTCATTTATGTGGTTGCAACTTAACAATAAAGGAGGCTGTAAAACATAGGGAGCACACAGATGTTTGAGGGATTAACATTATCTCTGTTTTGTTGATGAAGGACTAGAAAAAAACAAATAATTAACTGAATAATCCAAAGACTCCTAGTTTATTATTCTGAGTGGGCAAAGCTACCAACCAGCCCAGGGAACTTGAGGTGACTCTTCTTCCATTGGTTAAAACAAATCCGTTAGACAAGAGAAAAGTAGTTTCTACTATGGTTTGAATATTTGTTCTTTCTGAAACTCAAGTTGAAAATTTAATGGCCCTTGTAACAGTATGACGAGGTGAGACCTTTAAGAGGAATTTAGGTCATGAGGTCTCTGCCCCTCACCAATGAACTAATGCCATGATCACAGAAGTAGGTCCATTATCTTGGAATTGGGCTTGTCCCTCCCTCACGTTCTGTTTGCCCTTCCTTGTGATGCCTTTGCCACGTTATGACTCAGCGAGAAGGCCCTTCATAGATGCTGGCACCTTGATATTGGACTTCCTGGCCTTCAGAACTGTGAGCCAATAAATTTCTGTAAATTACCTATCCTGTGGCATAGCTGCACAAAACAGTAAGACAGCTTCCCTGTGCATGTCACTGGGATATATAGGGTGTCAAAATAGTCAACTATTGTGAATTGCACATGAACTTTATGGATATCCTGGACCTTCAGGGGTTAAGAACTTTCTTTTTTTTTTTTTTTTTTACAGAGTCTCATTTTATCACCCTCGATAGAGCGCAGTGGTGTCACAGCTCACAGCAACCTTCACTTCTTGGGCTTAAGCGAGTCTCTTGCCTCAGCTTCCTGACTAGCTAGAACTACAGGTGCCCGACACAACACTCAGCTATTTTTTTTGTTGTTGTTGTTGCAGTTTGGCCGGGACTGGCTTCAAACCCATCACCCTTGGTATAGGGGGCTGGCACCCTACTCACTGAGCCACAGGCGCTGCCCTGAACTTTCATTTTTAAGACCCTAGCTTTGTGAAAATGTTTTACAGGCACAAGAGTACTAAGTTCCTTAAGAGAAGCCAAGTCACTCAGTACTGAAAAATGATAAACAGCACTCCTCTGTATTATCAGAAATCAGGGATTGTTTGGCTCGGAGCCTGTAGCATAGTGGTTACGGCACCAGCCACATACACCAAAGTTGGCAGGTTCGAACCTGGCCCTGGCCAGCTAACCAATAATGACAACTGCAACAAAAAATAGCCGGGCATTGTGGCAGGCACTTATAGTCCCAGCTACTTGGGAGGTGGAGGCAAGAGAATCACTTGAACCCAAGAGTTTGTGGTTACTGTGAATTGTGACTCCACAGCACTCTACTGAGGGCAACACAGTGAGACTGTGTCTCAAAAATAAATGAAGACAGAAAAAAAGAAGTCAGGGATTGGAGGATACAGGTTTATAAATGGTTAGTTCTTTTAGGAGCTAACTTTTAACTTATGTCCTGTTCTGGTAAGGAATTGTTGGGAAAACAAAGAAATAGAAATTACTTCTATTGACTTCCTCAAACATTATCAGAGCAGGAAGAAAACTGAACTTGACCTCTACCTCACACTATACATAATAATTGTTTCAGAGTGAAGTATCAGAAATATAAATACTGGAGGGTTGAAAGGTAGGTATACTTTCAATCCCCATACAAAGAAGGTTAATCTTCTAAAGTACTTAGAGATTCTCATCAGGTCGTTTGACCTGGAAGTGGATTCAAGGACTCAGAAGGCTGTATTATCCTAAAATTCCAGTGTAGTTAAGCTATACTCTACATAAAAAATGACTTTATCTTCTATCTTTAAAATGTTTTCCTAACAGAACATATAAATGATAAAAAGTGAAATCTAAGTCATACATCAATGAATTCTCTTTTAAACATTTATTGCTTTCTCTATTCATAAAAGTAATAAATATTTAACTGTAAAAAAACTTAGATAGGCTTGGCGCCTGTGGCTCAGCGGGCTAAGGCGCCAGCCACGTACACCTGAGCTGGCGGGTTCGAATCCAGCCCGGCCCGCCAAACAACAATGACGGCTGCAACCAAAAAAATGGCTGGGCATTGTGGCGGGCGCCTGTAGTCCCAGGTACTTGGGAGGCGGAGGCAAGAGACTTGCTTGAGCCCAGGAATTGGAGGTTGCTGTGAGCTGTGATGCCACAGCACTCTATCCAGGGGTGACAGCTTGAGGCTCTGTCTCAAAAAAAAAAAAAAAAAAGAACTTAGATAATACAGAAGGTACAAGGGAGAAAAAAATAAATTACCCACAATTCTACCACTCAGAACCACCATTTCAAATATATTGGTTAATATGGTTTAATTATCTCTCCCTAAACACATATATACACATATAGTACCTCTATAAAACTGGAATCCCACTATGTGTTGTGTTTTGAAATCTACTTCTTTCATTCAACCGAATATGTGTCCTTGTCATCATTTCTAATGGCTGAATTAAAAAGAAGCATCAGGCCGGGCACAATTGCTCATACCCATAATCCTAGCACTTTGGGAGCCCAAGGCAAGAGAATCACTTAAGGCTAGAAGTGTGAGACCCGCCTGGGCAATATAGTGAGACCCTATCTTTAAAAGCAATTTTTATTTATTTATTTTTTTGAGACAGAGTCTCACTTTGTAGCCCTTGGTAGCGTGCCATGGCATCACAGCTCACAGCAACCTCAAACTCTCGGGATTAAGTGGTTCTCCTGTCTCAGCCTCCTGAGTAGCTGGGACTACAGGTGCCCGCCACTACGCCCAGCTATTTCCTCTGTTGTATTTGTCATTGTTGTTTGGCAGGCCTGGGCTGGGTTCAAACCCGTCAGCCTTGGTGTATGTGGCTGGCGCTCTAGCCACTGAGCTATAGGCGCTAAGCCTGCCCTCCTACTTCTTTTATCTGTCCAAAGTGTCACTAATGCATGGCAGCCACATAGAGCTGATTTCCACTGAGGTTTGGGGAAAATGAAAGACAATCACAACACAGGGCGGGAAGTAATCAAATTCACACCTGATATTACTATTTCTCGAAATGTGCTGCTTGTACTCCACCACATGGGGACTTGTCATTGATGACGTTCCTTCAAGGACCAGCCATGCTCCTGGGACCTTCTGCTCTCTACTTACCCACTTATATCTTCTCTCTTTTTCTTTGTACCTGAACTTTTCACTTCCTCACTCGAGTAGCCCTGAAAATTCCAAATGCCTCCTGCTTTATCATTTACTCCTTCTCACATCCCGGTCCCCTGCTTCTTCCTTGAAATATGTTCTTCATTTGACTTTAAGAACACTACATTCTGCTGGTTTTCTTCCTTCCTCACTGGCCACTCCTTTGCTGGCTCATTCTGTTCACCCTGACCTCTAAGCATCGGTGTCCCAGAGGCTTTAAGCCTCTTTTCCATTTTTACTCACTTCTGGATGATCTCACTCAGTCTACTGGCTTTATGTTTTGTTTGTTTTAGAGACAGGGTCTCACTCTGTTGCCTGGGCTGAAGTGCAATGGCACCATCATAGCTCACTGCAGCTTACAACTCCTGGGCTTGAGCCATCCTCCCAGTTCGGCCTCCCCAGTAGCTTAGACTACAGGTATGAAACATCACTCCCAGCTAGGGATCCTCCCACCTTGGCCCCTTAAAGTGCTGGATTACAGGCATGAACCACAGTGCTCAGCCAGTTGAATGGCTTTAAGTACTTTGTATACATTAATGACTCTCCGATTGGTATTTTCTTTCTCTTTTTATTTATTTATTTATTGAGACCTAATCTCACTCTGTCACCCTGGATAGAGTGCTGTGGCGTCATCGAAGCTCACAGCAACCTCAAACTCCTGGGTTCAAGTCATCCTCCTGCCTCAGCCTCCAGAGTAGCTGGGATTACAGGCATGTGCCACCATGCCCGGACAGTTTTTTCTATTTTTAGTAGACACAGGGTCGGCTTGGCCCCTATGGCTCAACAGGCTAAGGCGCCAGCCACGTACACCTAAGCTGGCGGGTTCGAATCCAGCCCGGGCCCGCCAAACAACAATGATGGCTGCAACCAAAAAATGGCCAGGCATTGTGGCAGGCGCCTGTAGTCCCAGCTACTCGGAGGCAGAGGCAGAAGACTCGCTTGAGCCCAGGATTTAGAGGTTGCTGTGAGCTGTGATGTCACAGCACTCTACCCAGGGTGACAGCTTGAGGCTCTGTCTCAAAAAAAAGTAGACACAGGGTCTCAACTTTGGCTCAGGCTGGTCTCAAACTCCTGAGCTCAGGCAATCCACCCGCCTTGGCCTCCTAGAGTACTAGGGGGGGCCGACCGGCTGCCTCCGCCTTGGCGGTGTTGGTGTGGTGGTAGTGAGCAGAGGAACCAGCAGGCTGGAAGGTAGGGCGGGGGGCGGGGGGGCCTCCGTAGGAGGTTCCAGTAGCCAGAGGTGGCAGACAAGTGCTGGGGAGACACCAGCACCTTAGGTCTCCCTCCCCTTGCACTTGCAGCTGAACAGGCAACCTCCATTTCCTAGGCCTGGTCAATTTCATGTAAGTTTCCTAGATCTGGGAATGAAAGGGATTGTAGCCATTCATTCATGACCCAGACAAGCTAAATGTAACTACGGAGGCCCCATGAGGCTATATATATATATACCCCTAGACAAAGAGCTGACAGACAGACAGAGAGGGAGCGAGAGAGCTTTTCTCTCCCAACTTGGGTTTTCTCATTCTGCCAAGAGCGCTGGCGTTTCTGTGTTCTTTTCTGTAAATAAATCCTGTCTTACCACTGATCTGTGGTCCACAGATTTCATTCTTTGAATCACTGAGACCAAGAATGTACTGAAGAGCGAAATTCTGGTATCAGTAATAATGGTGATAATGTTCCCCTTACTCTTCGTTAATTAGAAAATAAACAGATTTCTCTAGGGCAGTGTTTTTCAACCTTTTTTTTTTCTCATGTCATTCTTGAACCTACAGTTAAACTTCAATGACACACTTAAATTATCTTGATCAAAAAATAAAAAAAAAAGAGGCTCAGGAGTTGGGTGCCAGCCTGAGAAAGAGCGAGACCCAGTCTCAACCAGCCTAGGTTGTGTCGGGTGCCTGTAGTCCCAGCTACTTAGGAAGCTGAGGCTCTCTTGAGCCCAGGTGTTTGTGGTTGCTGTGAGTTGTGATGCCAGGGCACTCTACCTAGGGCGAGAGAGTGAGACTCTGTCTAAATAAATAAATAAATAAATGTTCTGCCCTCTAAAATATTAATAATTGCCCCTAAATCTGAAAGAACATTCTTAAAATGCAACTAACTTTCCAAAATGAGCTTCATTGTTTGGATTTAAAAATCCATGATAGTGAATTTTTTTCTATTTTGTTCAGTGCCTAGTACCAGAACATGGGAGCAACGTAAAAAATATTTCCTAACTGCATGAAAGAAATTGATATATCCATAAAGACAAATAGCCTAAATCCTATAATTTGTGAGAAAAAATACACTCTTTGCCCCCTTACATGAGATTGAGCGAGTTTATATGCATTTCCTCCCTAGTGAAAGACCGTGCTAGGGATGAAGTGGGGAGGTTTACTAATATTGTGTGTAAGTGTGGTTTATGTAGACTGTGATATTGTATTGTGAGGGGAAATTAAATAGCCTGACTCTAGTTCGATTTTTTATGTTAATTTAATTTAATTTAATTTTATATTTTGAGACAGAGCCTCAAGCTCGGGTGTACGTGGCTGGCACCTTAGCCCGTTGAGCCACAGGCGCCGAGCCTTTTATGTTAATTTTAAAAGTGAAATTATGTCCTTCCAAGCTGGGCACCATAGCTCAGTCGGTAGAGCACCAGCCCTACTGACCAGGGGCAGTAAATTAGAACCTTGCCTGGGCCTGATTAAGAAAAAAAAAAAAAAAGAAGAAGAAGAAGAAAAAGAAAGAAAAGCACGGCAATACCAGGTGGCTTAGGCCTGTAACCTGCCACTCTGGGAGGCCCAAGCAGAGGCCCTGCTTGAGCTCAGGGGTTTGAGACCAGCCTGAGCAAGAGAGACCATCACTACTAAAAATAGAAAAACTATCTGGGGATTGTGGTAGGCACCTGTAGTCCCAGCTACTTGGAGGCTGAGGCAAAAGAATAGCTTTAACCTAGGGGTTTGAGGTTGCTGTGGGCTGTGACCCCTTGGCACTCTACCCAGGGCAACTAAGATTCTATCTCAAAAAAAAAAAAAAATCATGCCCTTCCAGATAACTGTGCATTATTTCTCTTTTCTTTATAATGTGTTGAGGAATCTATACTTTTCAGATGACCTATTTCCTTTTTTCAAAGGTGAAAAAAGGTTTGTCCTTCAATTATACTTGATTTTACTTATTTTATAGATAAGAGGATTTAACTTGCTAACCTCTACATCATGCTTCATTTATGCTTATAGTACATGAATACAGTCCAAATGTTACTTGGCATTTAATTCTCTATGAGTTTTA
>CAUYON010011902.1:0-16835 GCA_963573935.1 Arctocebus calabarensis | reverse complement strand
ATAGGTACGTGCATATGTTTAAAAATTTAACAGAAATGGACCACAATTTGTGGTACATAAACACCATGGAATATTACGCAGCCTTAAAGAAAGATGGAGACTTTACCTCTTTCATGTTTACATGAATGGAGCTGGAACATATTCTTCTTAGCAAAGTATCCCAAGAGTGGAAGAAAAAGTATCTAATGTACTCAGCCCTACTATGAGGCTAATTTATAGCTTTCATATGAAGGTTATAACCCAGTTATAGCATAAGAATATGGGGAAAGTGGCAAGGGAGGGGAGGGGAGGGGAGAGAATAGGTGGAGGGAGGGTAAATGGTGGGGCCACACCTATGGTGCATTTTAGACGGGTTCAGACAAAACTTACTAAATGCAGAATACAAATGTCTTCATACAATAACCAAGAAAATGACATGATGGCTATGTCAAACAGTTTGATGAAAATGTTTCAGATTTTATATGAAACCAGCACATTGTGCCCCATGACTGCACTAATGTACTCAGCTATGATTCAACAATAAAAATAAATAAATAAATGGAACCTCACCCTTGCAAAACATCTGACCTTTTTTGAGTTCTGTGTGTGATGATACATTTAGATTTAGTTCATTCTACTTCAATTGCTTGATAGTATTTTACAACTAATAAACAGTATTGCAAAGGCCAATTTTGTAAAAGTCTGCCCATACAATTAAGAAGTTAAATTTCTGGGCTCTGAGCCCATAGCTCAGTGAACAGGACACCGGCCTCATACACCGAGGCTGGAGGGCTTGAGCGTGGCCCGGGGCCTGCTAACAATAACAATGACAACTGCTGGTTATTGTGGCAGGCTCCTGTAGGCCCAGCTACTCAGGAGGCTGAGGCAAGAGATCCCTTAACCCCCAAAGTTTGACGTTGCTGTGAGCTGTGATGCTATGGCATTCTACTGAGGGTGACATAGTGACACTCTGTTTCAAAAGAAAAAAAAAAAGAAAAAAGAAAAGTATATGTGTTGAATTTTACAACTTTTGCATAATGCCCACCGGTCTATTTATATTGGTTTCCATTCTCAACAGCCTGGGTGAAGTATTGATTTTCCACATCTTTGCTGACACTTTTTATTGAGTGGGAAATGGTGTATCATTGTAGTTTAAATTTGAGATTGGCCATAGGCTCATAGGTTTATCACACGGAGTTTTCTCTTCTGTAAATTGCTACTCCTACCCTGTTTACTCATATGTCTGTGACTTCTATTTATTGACTTATAAAAGTTATTAATCTGTGCATTAAACCTTTGGTTATATGGGTTGAAAATATCCTCTCCCAGTCTCTGGTTTGCCTTATAACCTTTTATAGTGTTCTTTTTCATATAAGTGCTTTAAATTTTGATGCAGTCATAATTACAGTTTTTCTTAAGGTTTGGGCTTCATATACCGTGCCCAAGAAGTTCTCTCCTACCTTATATTCATAAAGTTATTTTCCAATAGGCTCTTCTAGTAGTATTTCTATTCTTCTTTCAGGTTCAAAGCTTTTCATGTAGCATTTGATAAAAGAATTTATTTTTTGGAAATGTGCTTACTTTAGGAAATGATGCATTGCTACCACCATTCTCTCAAATCGTCTTCAGAGAGCTAGGAATAATATTCCTATGATATTCTAGAGAGGCTAAGAACCGAAAACATTTGCGCACTGTGACTTACTGAGAGTGACCACTCCATAGCTTTTCAGAAGGTTTCAATAAAATTTAAATAAAAAATAGAAGTTGGGATTGTGTTGATTGTTAGATTTTGAGGTTCAAATGTTTGTGAAAATATTATGCTGACGTGGGAAGGTGAAATAGAGGAAATAGTTTTGATGATCACAGTTATTCAGTATAGAATAGATTATTATCTTAAACTTTTTTTGGAACTATATGGCCATACAGGCTGGAAACGTTCAAATAATAAGTACATATTTGTGCTTTGTACGCTTAACGCATTTTATCACCTGAAACATGGTGAGGGCATGCCGTAGTCCTTTAGGAATGATCCCTAAATAAGGCAGTATATAAGACAAAAATTAGATAACTTTTAGAAAATATAAGTAAAACAATGTTTGTAAGTCTAGAAGGTACTCCTAGGTACACAGTTGAATTCTTCAAGATACAGTTGATGTTGCCATTGTAAGGCTGTCAGATGAACCAATTTTTCCTTCCTAATAAAGGAAGGAATTTATTTGTTTATTTATTTTTGTAGTTTTTGGCTGGTGCTGGGTTTGAACCCACCACCTCCAGTATATGGGGCCGGCGCTCTACTCCTTGAGCCACAGGCGCCGCCCAGGAATTTATTTTTTGTGTCTCTTTCATCTTCTCTCACTTCTGCCTCTCTTTTCAACTTAAATTACCGATAGACACTGCCTGCATTTTGTTATCGAAAGGCTAAATCTGAATCCTTAAACTGTGAGTACTTAGCCAAAAATTTAGTTAGAATTCCAGCTTGATCTTTTTTTACTTCACATATGTATTCTAACACAATTTCAGTCTTCTGAAATTTAACTAATTTGAACTACACTTTTAGGAATAAGTCAGTCCCTGGAAAATAAGTGATTATGTAAGGGATTCATTGCTTTCCTGACAGTAAGAAGGGCCCAGCTCCACCCAGCCCTCTTTGCAAAGAGGAAAGAAAGTCTGCCTCTGGTGTCTGTGGGAGACGGGGCATGTGTGGCCAAGGTCAGCACCACCTTGAGTGCCCACCACTCGCCAGTCTCTGTCATGATTTGCTTTCCAGGCATGAGGCTCTGTGGTGCCCCTAGGAGACAGGTGTGATAGTCCTGCTTTGCTGATGAGGAAACTGATGCTTTGGAGAGGCCGAGTAGCCTGTCCAGAACCACAGAGCTAGTGAACACTACAACTGGGGTCAAGGCCAGCTCTGCCCGACTCTAAACCCCCTTTTCTTATAGGTACTGTCTTCCTAGCTAACATGAGCAGTGGTAAGCTTTATATGGTCAGGACCTTGTACCTTGGTGTCAGTCGATTTTCTTCTTTCCTTGGGAAGAGGTGGGGTGGGAGAGGAAGAGGAGCCTGGGGGTTCCTTTGTCTTGATATGTGCCGGCAGCGGAAGCAAGGTGAAGGAACAGTGAATGTTTATCCCAGCAAAGACCGAGGTTTGCTTGCTTAGTAGTTAATCTTAGCGCTTGCTCTGGATGTATATGCAGATGGTACCTTATGTAAGTATCCTGGGATGTGACACTGTCTGAAGAGGACAAGAGCAGGATGATACTGTCCCAAAGGTTTAGGGATGGATCTCAACAGCATTGTGTTGAGTTTAAAAAAAAGGAAAAAGGAAAGGTGGGTTGTACTGCAGTTTATACCATTTGATGCCATTCATATACAATTTTAAAACATAAAATGTGTCTGTTGTGTATATGTGTAGTCTATAATGAAGTATAAAAGTACAGAACAGAGATATCAACCAAAATTTAATTAGAGCTTGGCCCTGAGGAAACAAGGATCGTCCGGACACAGGACGTGGTTACCCTTGTCTGTCATATGTTAATTTTGTATTTGAAAAAGATCTGAAGTGGATTTGGATTTTATAAAATGTTAGCATCTTTTAAATCTAGGCAGGAGGTATTTCAGTGTTTTATTAGCTGTTATATTCTTGCCTCTACTTTCATGTGTTTGAATTTTTCCCCCAAATAACAGCAACAACCAAATGTGGTTATAGCTAGGAGGATTTGCCACTTACTCTTGTGCCCACCTCCACCCCCACCCCAAGAAAAAAATATTTTGGATTCTAGAACTACATAATTTCTTTGATTCTTTGCTGGGGCCATTGAAATAAGAAGCCACTGGATACAACTAGCTAAAATGAAAGGCATTATAGCACTTCTTGCCACAAATAAAAATATATAATTGGGACTCAGCAAGAAAATTGTGTTTAGGTCTCCCAAATTATATAAGGTGACACTGAGTTGAGAGTTGGAATACTAAAGGCTGTCTGAGGTTTCCCGTGTGATTTGATTGATTTGGTTTATTCCTTTGTGTTCTGTGTATCTGTGAACTCTGCCAGGGGTCTTCCCAGCATTTTGTGATGACTCCTGGCTAAGTGATGTGTGACATTTTTGTGCTCTGAACCATTACAATGGTTCAGTTAGTTTAGGTAAGAAAGAACTCTGAATGGTCAGTCTACAAGTACTCACTGCTTGGAGTGACCATTTTTCCTCTCACAGTCTAACATGTTTAAGGCAACTCACAGAGAGGGTCTCTCAAAGAATTTATTTTTCTTACCTGTTTCTTTGAGTTACAGTGAAATGTCTCCAACCATGTCTATAGGCCACAAGACACCAGCTTATATTTTATTTCTGTATCTTAAACTTTGATTTAAGCTTCTGCAGTTAAACGAGGATGTAGTGTTAATAGTTCCCCGAATTAAGTCCCTATAAATTTGAAGCCCATAAACTACTCTTACTGCTCAGTTAAAGGGGAATGTGCTGCGAACTGAGAATTAGAGAGAATCTGGATTTATCTTGTGGAGGATGGGGTAGGTCTTTGGAGCCTTCTTTGTCCATTGCCTCATTTTAAGAATGGACTTGTAGTCAAAACATGATTATTAGATAACTTAAGCACTGTTTATTTATTAAAAGTAGCCTGACTTGGTAACTTGAGGTGGAGTGGTCTGGGTAAGAAGCAGCCAGATGGTTTGAGAAGAGCTTAGTTTTCATGACAATGACAATGAGATTATTAGCATATTTTCTAAAACTTTTGACATGATGTTTGGATTTGACAGTTCAAAAATTAAAAAATAAAGATATATCCTTAAAGGGTTTTCTTTTATGTTAGAAATGAGGTAGTCTTTAAAGATACCTCATTTTTTATGTGACTTGTTTTTAGTGGTTTTTATAGAAAACACTAAATATAATGGTAGCAATTGGAATTTGTGTAGTTTAAAAAAAAGACTTAGACATTATATAATTTGGACTCATTATGGGGAAGTTTTCAAACTCTGTTTTGTGTAGGGGAATTTTTAGTAAAGAAATATATTTCCCTAAAGTCCTAAGAAAAATTGTTATGGGTTAAAAACAGAATTTAGGATGAAGTAGGTAAATTACCTTTCTTGGGACATTTTTACCACACACTTTTTTAAGGTATGACAGTTAACAGGACCGCCTAGCAAAACATTTTACGGGAAATTTAAATATAAATATATTTCAATTTTAACAATATACAGGGTATCCCAAAAGTTACCATACATAGGAAAATAGGAAATTGTAGCTAAATGTGCCTTTATTTACTAATTTTACAGAGTAGTCTTTTCATGTTGGCCACCTGTTTCTACCCACACACCTCGTCTTCTCTCTCACGGTGAACACTTTTACAAGATAACTGTTATAATTTTTTCTGTATATGGTGACTTTTGGGATACCTGAATTTTCACTTGTTACCATTTCACTATATAATACAGTCCCTCTTCAAAATACAAAGCTAACCTAGAAATTGACTTCTTAATAATTAGAGAAAACTTTTTAGGTAACTAATCACATTTATAATATGCTTACTATCACCTGCAGAAAAAAATCCACTAGAAATGAAGTCCAACTTCAAAAGTTTTGACAGAGACAAAATAGTGGCTAGACAGAGGAAGGCCCAGGTCTAGCGAATGAAGACTTAGGAAATGTGCCTGTCCCTGAAGATGGCAACTCATGGGTTATTGAAATTAGGTTCTGAGTAGTTCATGGCTCAATTTAAGGAGAAACACTAAGAATTTTTTGAAGAGAAAGAAGAAAAAGTGTAAATGGCTAATAAACATATAAGGTTTTATCTCACTTAACATCAAAGAAAATATAAATTAAGACAATAAAAATCGATTTCATGTTGGCATCATTTAAAAACTATTTTGTTTTTCTAAATGAGAACTCACACACGCTTCCGAGGACAACATACGCTGGGAGATCTTCTCTGGAAAGCAGCTTAGCAATATGTTAAAGGTCTTGTTTCTCTCCCCTTTGACCCAGTGTCCCCATTTCTAGGAAACTATCCTAAGGGAATAATGAAATGAAGATCCATTGCAGCGGTGGCAAGATCTGGAAAAGAACAACTCGTAAAATTATTCAACAAAGTTCGGTACATTGCTACTGTTTAGGACTAGATAGCTATTTTAGATGTTTTCTGAAAACTGTCAAGACATAGAAGAATGCTGTTTCTTGCAATACTATGAACAAAGCAGGGCATAAACCTATATATACAGTCTGATGTCCGTGCGGACCACATATCTTTATGTACAAAAGTAGACATTCTATGATGTATTCCTAAGTGAGCTAGATGAAATGCACTAAATATTAATTTATTTCTCTGGGTGGTGATATTATGAGTGATTTCATTTTCCTTAGCCCTTTCTTATTTTCTGTGTTTTCTACAGCCACATACTATATATTATTTTTATAAATAGGTAAAACTGTTGCCTGTTGACAAATAATGCTATTTAGCATTTTTTAAAAGAACATATTTGGAGTGTGAAGTTTTTATGACTTGATTATTTCAGTGAGTTTAAATCACTCATTTCGATGATGAGTTCGATGATGTGGAGTGTAAAGAAACATAACGTGATCTCTGCCTTCCAGGAATATAAAATTCGGTAGGGAAGACAAGAAGAAACTCTACTGAAGCTCTTACACAAAAGCTTTCTGCATGTTTAGAATCCACCTCTGTGGTTACTTTAGAATAGGAATGGAAATCTGGCTTATGTTCTTGTTTTTTCCAGTTCTCAGATAAATGGCACTGATTAATAGAATTAATGATTCTGATTCTTTAATTTCTTGAAGCATGATTTTGGTCCATCCGTGACGTGTAACACTCCCTCCTGACCCCTTTCCTTTGTTTAGATTAGAACCTGGAATACGTTTACTCAGAGGTAGTGGGTTCCTGCTGGTTCAAATGTGACAGCTAATAACCTTTCATTTTTTTAGCTAAGGGTATGAATTTGGCCACATGTTGCATTACCTCCTGTTTCAGCACAATAGCAAGGGGGAGGTAGGTGGGAGGAAGAGTCTTCTAAGGGTGTGTGTGGCTTTTAGTTTGTTTTTGATGAGCTCTGCAAATCTAATCTAAAAGTTGTTGCTTTTTAACTTCCAGGAAGGTTTTACTTGAGGGCGCATCAACAGGTTATTGGGCTTGTCCTTACATTAACTTGTTAATAGGCATCAGTGGAAGAAAATAAGATGGTTAAAATTCAAGATTGAGCACCATGTCAGTGATGAATAGTATTGGGATAAAGTTATCGATCTTTCATAGAAATAACTGTGGCGTTTTATAGTACTATGATAAGACTCGAATAGTTAAAGAACTGCTAACTATTGTAAAAATGGGACGGTGAACTAATTTCTTTAGAAGGATGTATTCTTAATGAAGTGGGACCTCTGATAGATTTGAGTGATTTACATTCATTTAGATTCATTATGTGTATATGCTTGCAAATCATATTCTAGAATTATGAGAAAAGCTATTTGGCATAGTTGGAAGTCTAGAGAAATCCTGTCTGTCAGTAGTAATTTATGCAGACTTTAACACTGTTTCATTTGAGGAATAAACTGTCTAATGAATGGATCAATAAAATTTCACATAAGTAAACCATTCAATCAAAACTAATTATATGTTTGGGAGACATGATAAAATCATTTTAATATGGGAAACTACACGAAAAGGGATACATTTTTATGACCTTTAAGCCTTATGGGCATAGACTCTGATTTTAGGACTTTCTTTAGTTGAATAAAATATAATCAGGCAAACTACACGTAGCAGGATTTTCTCCTGTTATTACTAGATAATATTTCTCCTATGTTACGGGTGATGTCTTCCTAATAGACATCTATGACTTGGACTACTGCGTAGTGGCTGGAATTGAAATTGTACTGCTTGGATTTGAGTTCTGGCTCTGGACAGTTGTTTATATTGTGACCTTGGAAAATTTTAAAATTTCTGTGAGACTCAGTTTCTCCATTTGTACTCATTTACTTAATTCACTGGGTCGGTGTGAAGATGAAAGGATTACTAGGATTAAGTACTTACTGGCAATGTACTTAACTATAAATGTTAACCCTTCATAAACAGTTGTCATTATTTAATTGAGATATATAGTTTAATTATTTGCTATTGCATTTACTTAAGTCATACCATGTATGTCCAATGATTATGTAACTTAAACTCTTACCTCCCTGAAACTGTCGACTGTCAGATTTCATCTCTAAGAACTGCACCTGTTTTGTGTTGTCCAGACTGGACATTCTGATGGTCAGAAACTGAAAAAGTTATTTTGTACAGCAATGTATTGTTTTATTTAAACATTCTTAAGAATTTAGTATTTGAAAATTCTAAGTGTGAATGTTCAGGATCCTGTCAGCCATGATCCTTAGTTTAACGTTTTTGATGGCTTCCTATTCCATTTAGATAAAAAGATCAAACTCCTGAATACAGGCTGCAAGACCCTTGTCTGGCCCTGACTCGCTCTTTGTTACTTTTCTTTTCTTTCACAGCTTAGCTCCAGCTGTACCGAATTGCTCCAAGTTTCCCAGCAGTGTGTATGCTCTCATCCCAGAGCCATTGTCTTTCCATCCCTCTAGGCCACCACAGCGCCCATGTCCACATCTGTGTCTATTAGTATCATTGTTATTACTATCACTGTTTCACTATTTTTTATTACTTAACTGTCCTGCCTTCTAGAATGTGTGCCCACGTGGACAGTACTGTGTCTCTCTCATTTGCTGTTATCTTACTGGCAAGGCCAGCAAGAACTGCTGTTGGGGAACTCAGAGTCTATTTGATAGACACACAGGTGCCCCATGCCTGCCTTTTGCATATGAAGTAGGTACTTCCCTTCAGAGACCTTTTCTAACTTCCCAAGAGACTTTGCATCTGTAAAGTGCTTTGAAATTCCAAAGCTGTCTCAAATCTTTATCAGTACAAAGCATTCAAAGGTGGCTGGAAATAGGCCAGTTCCTCTTAGTGTGGGTAAAACTACGCTATAGAACTAGACAGTATTTTGTTGCAGTGAAATTTTGTTAAACTTGGTAACTTTCAAAGGTGAAATCCCTTACTGGGGAGAAGTGATGTCTTTATGCCTTTGCTACGGTGTGTATGTAACCAGAGGTAATGCAGTTCTGGTGGTGGCATCTTGAACCTTCTCTCCCATTGCTAGACTCAACGTGGGAACTTATGAGAAAGGAGTGTGTGTACTCGCTGTACACGGGTAATTGGCAGAAAGTTTGCAAGGTATTTTTACCCTGAGAGTTGGAGAGAGAAGGGTGATGTCTGTTTTTGATGCTCTTTGTATGATGAGAAGAATATATTTTTCTGTACAAGGCATATAACATGTCAGTTTGTTACTAGGATCTGTTATTTCCATCTATGGGAATTTATTTAAAAAAATCCAAACTAAGATTTTGTTTAATGTTATAGGAGCAGAAGAAAAACCTCTTAGAAATTAATCCTCAAGAATATCAAATATAGTAGAACCCCCCGAGATGATTGCCTCCCTCCATTGACCACCCCCTTTAGTTGACCCGATTTTCATCAACTGGACATGCACCATATGTACATATCAGTACAGTAAAGGCCTCGTTCCTTATGTTGACCACCTCTGTATGTTGACCAGTTTGTGTCAGTCCATTAGGTTGTCAACCACAAACTTTATGGACATCCTGTATAATTATGTATTTGAAACCTGGTTCAGTAACTTTGTGTGCTGACATAATTTGCTAAACACACTGAACGTGAGTTTGGAACTGATTCTCCACATGCATTTAAGTTTATACGTTTAGAATATTCTCCTAAATATATGCTTTTATTTCTGATTATTTTAAGTCAGTTAAATTTGATTATAATTTTTTCCTTCTGGTAACATTCTCAGAAGCAAATATTACAAATAAATTGTGAATGTAAATGAAAAACATTACATTGACTTTCATTATTGCTGAAAGTATGCCCCTAAGTACATTTCTTTTTTTATTATGTTTTTCTTATTCTTTGATATTATATTTTAAAATCATTTTATCATTTTTCTTCCCCAAAATTCATCAAGTTCCATGTACATTAGTTTGAATTTGAATTTCTAGATGAAATGGTAGATCATAAGTGTTAGAAAACGATTGCTTGAAATTAACAGAGCATTATAGTAGCATTATCCTTATGCTTATGGCAGGAGGCCTGAAATATATTCTGTTTGCATATTTTGTGCATAGATACTTGTCCCCGGTTTATCCCTCCTCCAACACAGACAACACAGCAACAAAGTCCGGGGAATCTTAGAATAGTCTTTGTCCAATAAAAATTTTTGACTATTAAATATTAGTGTATCTCATTTAATTAATAAATGTGTTCTCATTTCTCTTTTCTGAATTTAAATTCCATAAGTCATGATTAAAGTCTATTAAGAAGAACTTTTCTTTTAAATGAATCCTATTCTAAACAAAAATATTATCTCATGTAAATAATCAGTGAATGATTTTGGTTTTGAAATATACATTTTTATAAACTGGAGTTTTCACTTATGCAGGGGTACCGGGCTTTAAGGCTCATCTGTGATATAAAATGAAGACCAACTGGACATTTATTCTTACTTTACAAAATAATTCCAAATAAAAAGCATCAGACGTGGATTTTTGAAATCAGATATCTCTGAGTTCAAAATCTGACTCTGCTCTCTATGTGTAATTTCTCTCACCTTGGATTCCCCATCCAAGAAATGAGGATAATACCTGCTGAAAGAAATAGACAAATAAATACATATTAAAGGTTGTAATGGAGGGTGAAACCTCACGTATTAACAAACTATCACCACCTTCTCTAGGTGAAGAGTTCCCCTGGTATGTTTAAGATAGAAAGTTTATCAATGAGAACCTAAAAGGCTTTGGTATGACTTCGGAGAACGTATCTTCATTTAAAACATACAAATAAACTAATTAGCAGAGGAAGTATAAAAAGCACTGGTAATTTTTAGAATCTTGAATGTCTAAACTGGTATTTATTTTCCTCTCTGTATTATTCAGAACATTTAAATTTACAAATTACTGTGACTAAATCTCGTGTAGTAAAGTCTGTCTTAATTTTAAGGCCTCATTTTTCCTTTATAACTTTGGTACCAGTGGCCTCATTTTTCAGTCAATATCCGGCTCTGAATAAAAAAGTATTTTTTTGAATGAAGCATGAGAGCAATTTATAAAAAATAGTTAGAAATAAAGTGAGTAATCTTATGTAGAAAGGGGAGGCATTGAAGTCTGCTAGAAGTAGATATTTTTTTCCCTGTCACTAGAAAATAGACGATCTCTCTAAACTTCTATTTTTTTATGGGTGTGATCACCTTCTTTTCAACACTTGACTACTTTCTAATAGAAGATTTCCTTTTGAAGCCAGGAGGGATTTAGTCTGTAATAAAGATATTATTACCCAGTAAATGGAAAGCAGACCATAACAAAGTATAAAAATTGAGGGCTGGTGAAATAGAACTTTTTCCTTTTTAGCTTCCAATTTGTGTTTGGCTCTCGAATAGTGATTTATTGAAACACGTAATTGAAGCTTTATAGTAATATGAGAGGGGATTATAAGGATTTTGTACTATAGGCTGTTTTTGTAATTTTAGTTTTTGAGCTGTTTGGGTAATATTCTTTTGTCAGGTAATTTAAAAAACACTTTAAGTGCTTTATTATAGGATTCTTATTTAAAAATACTTATGTTTGCATGTGCACATTCATGCACATACAAATACATGTATATATGAAATAATACAGAATTTTGCATAGAGTAAAAAGTTGCCTTTTGTTCTCTGTTACCAACAAAAGACATTCTTGAAAACCAGGGGAACCACTGTTTGGTATACTGAGTATTCATAAAGTTCATGTGCAATTTAATTTAATTTTCATTTATTTTTGAGTCAAAGTTTCATTTTGTTGCCTTGGGTAGAGTGCTATGGGGTCATAGCTCATAGGAATCTCAAACTCTTAGACTCAAGCAATTCTCTTGCCTCAGCCTCCCCAGTAGCTGTGACAACAGGTGCCCCTCACAACATCTGGCTGTTTTTAGAAATGGGGTGTCACTCTTGCTCTGGCTGGTCTCGAACTCAAGAAGTCCACTCACCTTGACCTCCCCAAAAGCTAGGATTACAGGCGTGAGCCAGCCCTTGTGCACAATTTTAAATTTTAAATTGCACACTATTTAAAATTACACACGAACTTTATGGCCAGCTTGTATATCCTTTCAGAGATTTTTGTATACATTTGTGTTGTTTACAACTTGCCATTTTAAATTTAGTAATATGTTTTGGACTCATTTTAATTTCAGGCAGGGTCACCTGTTAAGCCTGTTTTGTTCTCCATTGTATGTATATATTTGAATCTTAAAACTGAAGGAAATAAATTTGAAACATTTCTTCATATAACTATAAACTGCTTATCATTTGCTGCATGGGTCCTAGGGATATTGAAATGAAGACCAAGCCTCCTAACCTGGCATCATGTGTAAAAACAATATAAATATTGAAGACATGTTCTAACTGCAGATTTAGCTATTCTTAGTAAAGAAGAGCCCAGTGACAGCAGGATCTCCATGTCAATCTTTGAGATGCTGCACTCTCAAATACGTGGTGTACTTGGTGTCTTAACAACACACCTGAACTCATAAATACTGGCTTCCGGATTTCATTGTAACAAGATATTGCCAGATATTTCATTCAGACATTCTCGGCTACAGTACAGATGTAGAAGATGGAGCTGCCAGTGGTATTTTCCCCCTTTAAATACTAGGTATTTCTGTTACTAAGTGCTTCACCTTGATCAGCTGCTCCTCCCTCCCACACCTCTAGTTTTTCCTGGTTCATAATAATTACTGCAATGTGATTTAGTCTGGCAGTTTACCATTCAGAATTCAAAGCCCAGAAGGAAATTGTTATGTGTGCCTACTGTCCGTGGGGCTTATTACTGTGAGAGACCCCTGACCACTCCACTGGACTAAGATTGAAAGCCTGCACTCAGCCTGACAGGGGTGCCCCACTTTGGAAACTGCAGCCTGGGGACTTCCATGCTCTGGACCACACCCCACAATTCTTCTTGATTAGTTTTTCTAAAGTATTTGCAGTTGCCCTTACGCTTTAGGACCTGCCTCAGACCGTGAGTAACAAAGACTTTAAAGAGAGTGGCTTAATCAATCGTGAGTTACGTTTTTTGGTTTTGGTGCAACAGGAAGTTTACGGAAAGCTGGTTGCTAGAATTGGTTTTGAAGCTCAGGGTCATCAGGGGACTGACAGGTTTCTGTGATCCCCTTGGCCTTTTTCTCTTGGTCAAAAAGGTTAGGAATGAGGAAGGGGTCACGGAGGACAGAATGGTGTCTGTTTTAAGAAATAGAACCTGGGGGGCACCTGTGGCTCATCGAGAAGGGCGCTGGCCCATATACGGAAGGTGTCGGGTTCAAATCCAGCCTCGGCCAAAATACAAAACAGAAAAATAGCTGGGTGGGCGCCTGTAGTCCCAGCTAGTTGGGAGGCTGAGGCAAGAGAATCACCTAAGCCCAGGAGTTGGAGGTTGCTGGGAGCAGTGTGACGCCACAGTACTCTACTCAGGGTGATAAAATGAGACTCTGTCTCTACAAAAAAAAAAAAAAGAAAAAAAGAAATAGAACCTTACCAGAAGACCTTAGGTTTCTATTTATGTAAGTCCAGACTGTGTCATACCAACAACCACCTCTAGCAGCAAGGGAAGCTTGGAAACGAAGTGCCTTAGTGCATTGTCACTCTGAGCAGACTTGAGCTTCTGTTAGGCAGGAAGACAGAATAGACATTCTCCCAGCAGCCTCTGCTGTACTGCCCCATCAGTTAGTAAGCTCCTGGTAGGGGTGATTTCTTAAAGTAGTGCCATTAAGGACAGATATGTATCTTTTCACCTATTTGGTTCACATGGTGGGTATCTCATTAGTCTCATAGCATATTGCCACCATAATGATTATAATGCTTGCTTTGTGAGGCTGTGAAAATTAAATGAAGTAATGTGGAAAGCATCTGGCCAGCTCCTGGCCCATATTAATACTCATGTTGTTACATGTTATTGTTAATACAATAGGTAGGTACAGTAGGTAATTCTTGGAAAATAATAATGTGAGTGTCTAATGTCACATTATATTAAATATATAAAAATATTGCACACAAACTTTATGGACACCTGTAGAATTATGGATACTTAAGGTAGGTAATGTGATGGTATGGGATATTTAGAAATTCCACAAATCAGAGTTAAAGGAACCAAAAATTCTCTGAAGTTGCTAAAACAAAGTTATCTTGTAGTTCTATACCAAGAAATAATAATACTAAATATCTTAAAAAGTAAATAATGTTCAAATATGTCTGTCTATGTGTAATATAGGGTTAGATGTCTTATGGCTTGGAAACATGTCTTATGGCATAAAACAATTTAATGGCTTTAGCAAAAAATGAAGGTTAATTTTCTGCGTTGGTAAGGTCTTAAATAGAGGACTTGTCTACTTCCCAAGGCACAGGTATTAGTATATGTTGCTGAGAGGAGACAGTCTAGCAAATGGCCTAATTACGCTCCAGCCCAGCCTTCCCTAGAAGGCTTTGACTGTGTGTTATTTGCTTTAAGAATGGGAAAAAGTAGACCTGGATTTACAATCAAGTCCCACATTACTGGGGTATGAAAAACTCCTGGAAACTTAAAAGGTCAATTTCTGACAAATGCCAGTATGTTCCTTTACACAGTGAGGCGTAAAATTTTTAAGTACTATGGATTAAAATTCAAATTGTTTTTTTGAAAAGTTATATTGGAAGACGCTACATAATAAATCACTATTAAGTCACTGTTCATCAGTGTTTTTGGAAGACATTCAAGCAGAAAAGTTTATAATGCGTGTCTGTATTCTGAGTTAACCAGTGAGCTGAGCTGTGCTGTATTTATAGTTCCTAACTGATGCCTGTTGGCTCTCACACCTGGGTTGATTGTCCATGGCTTGAACAAAGTAGGCTTTTTAGGGTTAGCAATCAGGAATAAAAAGCCAAGGAAATATGCCTAAAAATTATTAACATATCCGATATTGATCTGTAATTGGTGAGTTTGTGTATATACTGTATTTTGAAACTGATGAGGGCCAATGTTTATGAATTTTTTTATAAACGAATTTTTAATGTTAACCTTGCTTATTATGATTTTCAAGGCTAATGTTAAAATTATTTTGTTTTCTCTCAGTATTTCATTTTGGAAATTTGATATGAATAAAATTGCAGGAATTAAAAGCTTGCCAAACTGAAGATATTTATTTCCCCATTATCTAATGATTTGAAAGAATATTATTAGTTATATGTAGTATATATTATACATAATTACATGCAATATATAATTAATATGCAGTGAAATATTATGTACTATATAATATTTTAAAAACCAATGTCAAATATTTAAAAGTGAATACTAGGAAATTATGACATCGTATTCAGTGGAATATTTTGTTGCCATTTTAACATAATCATGAAGCTCATACAACTATGGGGAATATTTACTATGTATAAAAGCTAAATAATCTTCTTTGTGTTTTGAGTACAATCAGGCATACTGAGACAGTTGTACAAAGGCCAGAGTGGGCAGGGTGATTGAAGGACTGAAATGGGCATTGAATGGATGGCCAAGGCGTAGAGTTAGAGCTGAGAAGTCAGGCAAGAAATGACTGTAGAGAGAGGGTCAGGACGTGGTTTATAACAAGCCTCGTCTGCACCGTCTTCAACGTACACTTGCTTTTTGCCTAGTATGTTCTCCTTTTGTCCTTTGTGACTGCTTTGCCTCTTCTTCAGGCTATGACTGAGCTGTGACCCCGCGCTTGCATAAAAGGCCTTCCCCAAACACGTCCTCTGAGCTCCTCTCATGCATGTGTCGCGTGCGCACACGCACACAAATGCATGCATGCGCACACATATGCATGCACACATGCATGTGCACACACGTGCACACATATGTGCACACATGCACACACATACACACACACATGCACACACACACACACGAATGCATTTGCAGCTACTCTCTGGTCCAACAACCCATATATTTCTTTCTTAGAGCATTACAGTTGGTGATTAGTAGGCTCCATGAGAGTAGGTATGATCTGTTATGTTTCTAGGTTTGTCTCTTACATAGGGAGTGTTAAGTATTTTTTTGAGTGAATGGATCAGGAGGTTGAACTTTCCCCCGAGCGCCATTCCTTTCTAACCATGTGACCATAGGCAAATTATTTACATTTTTGAATATTTTTCTCATTTGTGAATTTGGGATAATTATATCTTAGGTTCTTGTCTCAGATTATATAATGTGAGTTAAGGTAATAATATACAATTTTAAGATCATTTTACAAAAATACATTTAAGACAAAATAAAACCACATCTTAATGTGATTGAGAAGTGGTATTTTATTTTATTTTTTTATTAAATCATAATTGTGTACTTTAGTGCAGTCATGGGGCACAATGTGCTGACTTCATATACAATCTGAAATATTTTCATGAAACTGTTTAACATAGCCTTCATGGCCTTTTAATCACTATATGAAGACTTTTATATTCTGCATTTAGTAAGTTTTGCCTGTACCCTTCTAAGATGCACCATAGGTGTGGCCCCACCAATTACCCTAATTCCACCCCTACCTCCCACCTCCCCTCCCCTCCCTTACCCCTTTCCCCACATTCTTGAGCTATAGTTGGGTTATAGCCTTCATATGAAAGCTATAAATTAGCTTCATAGTAGGGCTGAGTACATTGGATACTTTTTCTTCCATTCTTGAGATACTTTGCTAAGAAGAATGTGTTCCAGCTCCATCCATGTAAACATGAAAGAGGTAAAGTC
>CAUYON010011896.1:0-38397 GCA_963573935.1 Arctocebus calabarensis | reverse complement strand
GCAAGGTTGCCCATTGTCTCCATTGCTCTTTAACATTGTAATGGAAGTTTTAGCCATTGCAATTAGGGAAGAAAAGGCAATAAAGGGTATCCACATAGGATCAGAAGAGATCAAACTTTCACTCTTCGCAGACGATATGATGGTATATCTGGAAAACACCAGGGTTTCTACTGTGAAGCTCTTAGAAGTGATCAAGAAATACAACAAGGTATCAGGCTACAAAATCAACACTCATAAATCATTAGCCTTTATATATGCTAATAACAACCAAGCCAAAAAAACAGTCAAAGATTCCATTCCTTTCACAGTAGCGCCAAAGAAGATGAAATATTTGAGAGTCTAACTAACAAAGGAAGTGAAAGATCTCTATAAACAGAACTATGAAACTCTAAGAAAAGAACTCGCTATACATGTCAACAAATGGAAAAACATATCATGCTCATGGCTGGGAAGAATCAATATTGTTAAAATGTCCATACTTCCCAAAGCAATATACAATTTTAATGCAATGCCTATTAAAGTTCCATTGTCATATTTTAAAGACCTTGAAAAAATATTGCTTCGTTTTATATGGAATCAGAAAAAACCTCGAATAGCCAAGACATTACTTAGAAATAAAAACAAAGAAGGAGGGATCACGCTACCAGACCTGAGACTGTACTATAAATTGATAGTGATCAAAACAGCAAGGTATTGGCCCCAAAACAGAGAGGTAGATATTTGGATCAGAATAGAGAACCAGGAGATAAACCCAACTACTTACCGCTATTTGATTTTTGACAAGCCAATTAAAAACATTCAGTGTGGAAAAGACTCCCTATTTAACAAATGGTGCTGGGAAACCTGGCTGGTGACCTGTAGAAGACTCAAATTGAACCCACACCTTTCACCACTAACGAAGATAGACTCACAATAGATTAAAGATTTAAACTTAAGGCATGAAACTATAAAAATACTAGAAGAAAGTGCAGGGAACACTCTTGATAGCATCAGCCTGGGTGAATACTTCATGAGGAGGACCCCCAAAGCAATGGAAGCAGTATCAAAAATACACTACTGGGATCTGATGAAACTAAAAAGCTTCTGCACTGCCAAGAACACAGTAAGTGTCGCTAGCAGACAGCCCTTAGATTGGCAACGAATATTTGCAAGTTATTCCACCGACAAAGGCTTAACAAACAGAATACACAGAGAACTCCAACGTATTTGTAAGAAAAGAATGAGAGATCCTATCTCACGATGCGATGGACAAAAGATCTGAAAAGAAATTTCTCTAAAGAAGAAAGGTGCACAGCCTTCAGACACATGAAGAAATGCTTATTATACTTAATCATCAGAGAAATACAAATCAAAACTACCTTGGGAAATCATCTAACGCCAGTAAGATTAGCCCACATGATGAAATCCCAAAACCAGAGATGTTGGCGTGAATGTGGACAAAAGGGAACACTTCTACATTGCTGGTTGGAATGCAAACTAATACATCCGTTTTGGAAAGACATTTGGAGAATACTCAGAGATATAAAAATAGACTTGCCATTTGACCCTATAATTCCTTTACTGCGTATATACCCAGATGACCAAAAATCACAGTACAACAAAGATATCTGTACCAGATTGTTTATTGCAGCCCAATTCATAATTGCTAAGTCACGGAAGAAGCCCAAGAGCCCATCGATCCACGAATGGATTAATAAACTGTGGTACATGTTTATGATGGAATATTATGCAGCCTTAAAGAAAGATAGTGACTTTTCCTCTTTCATATTTACATGGATGGAGCTAGAACATGTTCTCCTTAGCAAAGTATCTCTAGAAAGGCAGAAAAATTATGCAATATATACACCCCTAATATGAAGCAAATTTATATCTTTCAAGTGAAGGCTACAACCCAATTATTGCACACGAAGGTGGGGAATGGGGAGAGGGAGGGAAGGGGAGGGAGAGGGTTGGGGGGAGAGAGGATAAAGGATGAGATCACACTTGTGGTGCATATTTGAAGGGTTAGGAGAAAACGTCTAAATACGAATCAAAAATATTTTCACATAGTAAATGAGAAAATCTCATGAATATTATGTCAATCAGGTTAATAAAAATATCTTAGATTGTATGGGAAGCCCGCACACTGTACCCCATGACTGAATTATTGTACACAGCTATGAATCAATAAAAAGAAAAAATCACAGGAAGTTATTTTGGGCAGATATTGACAATTGATTTTTTTTTCTTTCCTTTCTTTTTTTGCAAAAAAAAGAAAAGAAAAGAACAAGTGATCCCATCTCAGGATGGGCAAAAGACTTGAAGAGACACTTCTCTAAAGAAGACAGGCACACAGCCTACAGACACATGAAAAAATACCATCCTTAATCATCTGAGAATTGCAAATCAAAACTACTTTGAGATATCACCTAACTCCAGTACGATTAACCCACATAACAAAGTCCCGAAACCAGACATCTTGGCATGGATGTGGAGAAAAGGGAACACTACTACACTGGTGGTGGGAATGCACACTAATACGCTCCTTTTGGAAGGATGTTTGGAGAATTCTTAGAGATCTAAAAATTGACCTGTCATTTGATCCTATAATTCCTTTACTATGTATATACCCAGAAGACCAAAACTCACATTAAAACAAAGATATCTGTACCAGAATGTTCATTGCAGCCCAATTCATAATTGCTAAGTCATGGAAGAAACCCAAGTGCCTATCAATCCATGAATGAATTAATAAATTGTGGTACATGTATACCATGGAATGTTACGCAGCCTTAAAGAAAGATGGAGATTTTACCTTTTTCATGTTTACATGAATGGAGCTGGAACATATTCTTCTTATCAAAGTATCTCAAGAATGGAAGAAAATTATCCAATGTACTCAGCCCTACTATGAAGCTAATTTATAGCTTTCATATGAAGGGTATAACCCAACTATAGCACAAGAATATGGGAAAGGGGCAAGGATAGGGAGGAGATGGTGGAGGTTAGGGTGGAGGGAGGGTAGTTGGTGGAGCCACACCTACGGTGCCTCTTAGAAGGGTACAGGCGTACCTTACTAAATGCAGAATACAAATGTCTTCATACAATAACAGAAAATGCCAGGAAGGCTATGTTAATCAGTTTGATGAAAATAGTTCGGATTGTATATGAAACCAGCACACTGTACCTCTTGATTGTACTATTGTACACAGCTATGATTTAATAATAAAGACAATAAAAATAAATAAATAACAACTCTATTCAGATGTAATTTACACACTCCACAATTCACCCATTTCAAATAGAATTCCAGACTATACATTAAGGGAACATCTGTATAGTTTATTTGTTACTAGAGAAGATTCCCTTAAGGTGTAGAGGACATACATAGAGTAAAGAAAGGAATGAAGAAAAGAAAGGAATGGAGAGAGCAAGGGGATGAGAGAGACAAAATTTGAAGAAGGAGGATAAAGTCAGATAGGGGCAAAGGGAGGGATGGATGGAAGGAAAAAAATTAAATGAAATTACCAAACTCGGTGGCTTACACCTATGATCCCAGCCCTCTGGCATGCTGAGATGAGTGGAATTCTTGAACAATGGGCTTCTGGGATTGGTCAAAGAATGAGTCAGACACTGTCTCTACTAAAATGTCAGAAATCAGCCAGCCATTGGGACAAGCGTCTGAAGTCATGGACACGTGGGAGTTTCAGGCAGGAAGGTTGCCTGAATCCTGGAATTTGAGGTTGCTATGATCTAGCCTGTAGCCATTAAAATGTACACTTGACCAAATATGGAAACAGTATCTCAAAAATACCTATACACACAAACATGCAAAGACAAACCAACAAGCCAACCAACAAAGATTTTCATCATCTAAAAAGACCAGAATTACCTTGATGTTTCAAGTAAAGTAGACATGCTTAAGACGTGTGGAACTATGACAAATAGAGTGTATAGCCAGGCACTATGAATTTGTAAGCTTCTCTCAAATGTATGTTTTGGAGTAAGTGTCGAACAGGTCCTTGAAATAATGTTCCAGGGGCATTGCCTGTGGCAAAGTGGGTAGGGCACCAGCCCCATACAATGAAGTTGGTGAGTTTGAACACGGGCCCCAGCCAAAATGCAAACAAAAATAGCCAGGTGTTTAGGTTGGCTCCTGTAGTCCCAGCTATTTAGGAGGCTGAGGCTAATGAATCATCTAAACTCAGGATTCAGAGGTTGCTTTGAGCTGTGATGACACAGCACTCTATGAAGGTGACAAAGTGAAACTCTGTCTCCAAGAAAGAAAAAAAAAAAGCAAAAAACAAATAGTGTCCTACTTAAGTGACTCCATGAAATAATGTCTGCTGTGATGCAGTATGAGTCACACTACTGTAAAAAGTCTCAACCATTGTGTCAGCCTAGTGCTGGGGATCTCAACCATCAATAGAATTGATAAGGCACAAAGAAATCATTCCTCTGTCTGTGGATGGAGAGCTAAGAACTGTCCTGGTTCAAACCCTGGTGGAAACCAGCTGAAGTGAGCAGAAAAGGCCACTTACTTTCTTTGACCAGATTCCTGGATCCCAGGACATTACAGGATGAAGTCACTACGTAGTCATTGTGGATGAAATCACAATGGGTGTTACCCTGGTTTATCTTGTTTCTGCTTAACCTTATTCCTGCTAAGCTTGTGTAGTGGCTATCAGGGTTTGTCCTTGGGTTCAGAATGTTAGAAAAGTGTGGGGTTCTGTTCTTCACACTCAATACCTGCTTCCAAATGTTTGTTTATCTGACGAAGGTATTCAACACCCTTCCTTTCCTTTTCACATCAATAATTTGTAAGCAGATGGAAGAGTATGTTTTATACCTAGTGCTGCCCTGGGATGTTACAGAACAAATATCCGACTCCAAAGTTCAGATAGAGATTTCACAGGCCAGACAGGCAGGGCTCACAATTCTAGTTTTGCATAAATTTTATTTATTTCTCTAGAATAGGCTTATTTGAAATGGTAGGTGTTATACTGAAGGTCTTCTCTTGAAATCTCCTTATGCAAGGTGTCCAGTAGTGTAATCTGTACATGCAGTTATTTCTTCTTATCTTGGGAAATATCAGCTCATCTGTAAAGTTGCAACATTCCTGACCTTCAGGCCAGGTGTGCCCAAACTTTTGGCTTCTTTCCTATGGAATAATTTGAATGGCCTGTTGTATAATTCTTTTATTTTCAATTTCACTTAATTCTGCTCTAATTTTGAATACTCAGAAATCTAAAAATAGACCTTCCATAGCTAGGAATTGTGGTGGGTGCCTGTAGTCCCAGCTACTTGGGAGGCTGAGGCAAGAGAATCACCTAAGCCCAGGAGTTGGAGGTTGCTGTGAGCTGTGTGACCCCACAGCACTCTACCAAGGGTGATAAAGTGAGACTCTGTCTCTAAAATAAATAAATAAATAATAAAATAGATAAATAAATAAATAAAAATAGACCTGCCACTTTATCCTATAATTCTTTCACTTGGTATATACCCAGAAGACCAAAAATCACATTATGACAAAGATATCTGTATCAGAATGTTTATTGCAGCCCAATTCATAATTGCTAAGTCATGGAAGAAACCCAAGAGTCCATCGAGCCACAAATGGATTAATAAATTATGGTACATGTATGCCATGGAATATTATGCAGCCTTAAAGAAAGATGGAGACTTTACCTTTTTCATGTTTACATGGATGGAACTGGAACACGTTCTTCTTAGCAAAGTATCTCAAGAATGGAAGAAAAAGTATCCAATGTACTCAGCCCTACTATGAAGCTAATTTATTGCTTTCATATGAAGGCTATAACCCAATTATAGCACAAGAATATGGGGCAAGGGGCAAGGGAGGGGAGGGCTGAGGGAGGATGGGTGGAGAGAGAGCAGTGGTGGGATCACACTTATGGTGCATCTTAGAAGAGTACAGGTGAAACTTACTAAATGCAAAATACAAATGTTTTCATACAATAAACAAGAAAATCCCATGAAGGTTATGGCAAACAGTTGGATGAAAATATTTCAGATTGTATATAAAGCCAGCATGTTGTACCCCATGATTGCACTAATGTACCCAGCTATGATTTAATAAAAAATAAAAAAAAGAAAAAAGAAGAATTTGAAGAGTTATTTTGAGCCACACATTCAGTACACTATCACTAATAAAACCTGATAAGCAATAAAGAGTTGTGGGCATAATTGTGGTGATATCTGACATCATTGATATGCAAAACAGTCCTGACATAATCCCTAAGTGTCACCAGGGCCTGAGAATTGGACATTCCGCAAAGGAAGTTAAGTAGAGCTTAATGACTTTTGCCACACATGACTATAGTATTTGTTTGCTCTTGGAGGCCAAGGTGGGCTGATCCTCTGAACTCAGGAGTTGGAGACACGGTTGAGCAAAGCAAGATGCATTCATCCCTGATCACACACCCAGTTTGTACTAAAATAAAAAAGGTTGTCCAGGGTTGTGGCACTTGCCTTTAGTTCCAGTTAGTACAGAGGGTTAGGGAGGATGATCCCTTCATACATAGAGTTTGATTTTGCTGTGTGCTAGGCTGATGCTATGACACTGTAGCCTGGGAAAATTAGTGAGAGGCTGTCTCATGGAAAATAATGAAAGAAAGAAGTAAAGGAAGAGAGAGAAAGAGAGAGAGAGAGAGAGAGAGAGACAGACAGACAAAGAAAGAGAGAGAGAGAGAGTAAATTTGCTAAGAACAGTTTCCAAGAGTCATGGTATGAGGAGAGGTCAGTATGTAGATGGATTATGGGACTACCTAAAGTAGGAGATTTATTGTGGCCCCTGGGAGGGGGAACAATGATTCAGGACAAGCGGGTTTGATCTTAGTTTTTCAGGATAATGTCAGTTGATCTGATGGAAGGTGTTCTGCAGAGATGTCTGGTCCCTGGGTTTGGAATGATTGGGGCAAAGGACTATTGGCCCAGATTGAAGGATTTCAACAGAAGAGGTGGACAATATCCTCTGGATCTTTTAGTGTGCTTAGGAAAAGCCTGATTTGAGTCAAGAATTTGGTGTGTGTGCATTTTCCCATGACTACAAGAATCTAGGTTATCAAAGGTCAGAGTTGTGCAAAATTCAAAATGTTGCTTAATAGAGGTTGAAGCAAAACTATTTCCTTATGAGAGAATAATTTCTTTGACATCTAATCTATGAGAAAAATTTCAACTCTAGATCCATGGTAAATAGTAAAATTTAGGGATAAGTTTGCTTGCTACCAATGGTGGTCTCCATGTATGTATTGAGACAGAGTCTTGTTTTATTCCCTTTGGTAGAGTGCCCTGGTATCATATCTCACAGCAACCTTCAAGTGTTGTCATGAATCGACCTGATTCTCTCAGGTGGAACTTTAGGCACCTGCATAACATCCGGCCACTTTATGTTCTTCAGAGATGGGTATTTCACTAGTGCTCAGACTGGGCTCCAATTCAGAAACTCACACAGTCCAAGTTATGGGGCCTCCCAAATTGCCAAGATGACAGGCATGAAGCACCACCTCTGACCACCAAGCATAGTTTTAAAAATATCCCAAATTCAAGGTCTGCAGTGGTGGCTAACACCTGTAATGCTAGCACTCTGGTAGGCAGAAGCAGGTCGTCCAAAGTAACTGCCACTTTATGGGAGCACCTGGACTCCCAGATGCTCATGAGCCTCAGACAATAGGATCATTTGACCCAGGAGATTGAGATTGTGTTTAGCTATGATGACTTCAGAGCACTCTGCCCAGGGGGAAGTTGTCAGATGCTGTCTCAATGAAAAAGAAAATGACAACTTCATTAGGATGGAACAATATGGCTTCTTTGTCAATTCATGGTAACCTGTGTATGAGCAGGGAAATAGGTTTTACTGTTTCTCAAGTACTCTCATGACCTGTATATTTCCTATGGTATGAGACTTTTGATCACCTCAAGTTTTGGAAAACATCTTCAAGTAGCTTCATTGAAATAAGTAGTTCACCTTTTTAAAGTATACAATCGTGTGTTTCTTAGTATAGTCACACAACTTTACAGCTATCAACACAATCTATTTTTTGATCTTTGTCTTCTATCCCTTCACAAAGAATGTTAATAACTTCCAGCTGTCACTTTCACTTTCCCATTACCCTCCCCTGTTTGCCCCCTAATAGTAACAGACAACTGGCCTTGCCTTGATGTTTTGTTGTGAGTTCATTCATGCTCTGTGTAGTTTTTTGTAAGTGGACTTGTTCCACTTACGGACGATCTTAAATGATTTTAAGATTCATTCCTATTGTAACATAAATATGCACCTCATTCCTTTTGATTGTTGGAAAATATTCCATTTTGTGAATATAGGATGTTATATATATTCACTCATCTGTAAAAATCTCATTAGTAATCCTAAAGACATTACTTTATCATACATTATTTTTTGTTGTTGCTGCAGTTTGGCTTGGGCTGGTTTGAACATGCCACCCTCAGTATATGGGGCCGGTGCACTACTCACTGAGCTACAAGCACCTCCACTCATCTAAAATTTTTCAAAGATTTTATCAAAAAGATATGTTGTCTCTGTCACAAGCCTTTTCTTTGTCTCTTGGGCCACCATGTGATTTTCCTTATTGATTCTATTAATGTAGTTTTTTTATCAGTTGATTTTCCCATATTGAGCTGGACTGGCCATCCTGATAATAAATCCTTTTTGGGTACCTGTATGAAATATTTAGTATGCTACTGGAATTTCCCTGCACCTCTACAGTATATCTATTACAGAGTTGATACTGCATTTCCACCTTTGCCCAGAAAAATACATTGTTACCATCATAGCTCAAGGAGATGCAAATGATAAGATCAAGTGATTCTCCTGAGTTTACACTTCTCAGCAGCTGAGACCAGGCCTATGCCACCCTTGCTGGGGAGGTTTGGCACTCATTTCTTGGACAAGTGGGCTCTTACAACATTGCTCAGTCTGGTCTGAAACCTGTTAGCTTCCAATGATTTTTCTGCCGTGATCTCTGATATTGCTGAAATTATAGGTGTGAGCTACAGTGCTCAGTCATGCTTATGTTCTGGTGAAGGTTTTTCTTTATTATCCTCATAGATAAGATCCCATATATTAAAAAATAACAACCTTACTCAGATATAATTTACACACTCCACAATTTACCTATGTCAACTATTGTGTTCAAGACTACACATTCAGGGATCACGTGTAAGTCTGTGTTTTTGTTAGTACAGAAGTTTCCCTTAAGTTGTAGAGGAGAGAGGTAGATGAAAGAAAAGAATGGAGAAAATAAAAGAATGTAGAGAGTAAGTGAAAGAGAGAGAGAGAATTAGAGTAAGGAAGGATACAGTGTGGATGGGTGAAGGGAGGGAAGGACAGTGGGAAACAAAGAAAGAGAAAATGACCAAACATGGTGGCTCACATGTATAATCCTAGCCCTCTAGTATGCTGAGATGAGTGGAATTCTTGAAGGAGGGGGTTCTGAGAATGAAGTGAACAAGTGTCAGACCCTGTCTCTAATAAAAAGTGAATAGACATCTAGGCATTGTGACAGGCACCTGTAGTCCTACCCACATGGGAGTCTCAAGCAGGAAGATTGCCAGAATCCTGGGGTTTGAGATTGCTATGATCTAGGCTGAGGCCATGAAAAACTAGCCTGGGTCACATATGAAAACCGTATCTCAAAAATACCCATACATACACACATGCAAAGACAAACCGACAAAGATATTCATCATCTAAAAAAAACAGAATTACCTTCATGGTTAAAGTAAAGTGTACATGCTTAAGACCTGTGAAACTATAACCAAATTGAGGATGTAGCCAGGCCTAGTACATATGCAAGCTTCTTGCAAATGGATGTTTTGGAGGAGGTGTCAAACAGGTCCTTGAAATATCATTCTGGGGCATTGGCTGTGGAAAAGTGGTTTGGGCACGTCCTCATATAAAAAGGTTGGTGAGTGAGAACCTGGCCCTAGCCAAACTGCACACACACAAAAAAAAGTTGTGTATTGTAGTTGTCTCCTGTAGTCCCAGTTACTCTGGAGGCTGTGGCCAAAGAATTGCCCAAACTCAGGAGTAGGAGCTTGTTGTGAGCCGGGTTATAATGGCACACTACTGAGGGTGACAAAGCAAAACTCTGTCTCTAAAAAAGAAAAAAAAAAAAAAAACAGAAAACAAATAGCATCCTACTTAAGTTACTTCATGAAGTTATGTAAGCTGTGATGCAGCCCAAGTCACACCGATGTACAAAATCTCCACTGTTGTGTCAGCCTAGTGCCGGGAATCTCAACCATCAATAGAATCAATCAGGCACAAATGGTGATCACTTATCTGTCTGTGGATGAAGGGCTAAGAAGTGTCCTGGTTGAACCCGATTAGGGATACCAGCTAAAGTGAGCATAAATGGCCACTTAGTATCTTTGACCAGAAGCCTGGATCCCAGGACATTACAGGATGAAGTCACTACATGGTCACCATGGATGACATCAGAATGTGTGTTGTCCTGGGCTACCATGTTTATGATTAACCTTATTCCTGCTAAGCATGTGTAGTGGCTATCCAGGTTTGTCATTGTATTCAAACTGTTAGAAAAAACTGGGGTTCTGTTCTCCGCATTCAATTCCTGCTTCCAAAGTTTTGTTTGCATATCTGGCCAAGAGATTCAACAACACTTTCTTTCCTTTTCATGTCATGGATTTTTAAGGCTGAGCAAAAGCAAGATACCTGAGCCACAATCACACAACCAGTTTGTACTAACTAGAAAAGGTTGCCAATGGTTGTGGCCCTTGCCTTTAGTTCATACTGCCCCAGAGGCTGAGGCAAGATCCCCTCATCCCAAAACTTGGATGTTTCTGTGTGATAGGCAGGTGCTATGACATTCTAGCCTGGGCAACTAGGTGAGAGGCTGCCTCATGAAAAATAATGAAAGAAAGAGAGAGCAGGAGAGAGGGGGGGAGAGAGAGAGAGAGAGAGAATATGAGAATTTGCTAGACACAGTTTCCAAGAGCAGAGTTGCGAGGAGAGTGCGAGGAGAGGTCAGTAGGTAGATGGAATATGAGACTACATAAAGTAGAAGATTTATTGTGGTCCCTAAAGGAGGGAACAATGATTCAGGACAAGCAGGTTTGGATTGATTCACTAGGATATTGCCAGTCAATCTGATGGGTAGGTGTTCTCCAGAGATGTCTGGTCCCTGTGTTCATACTGATTGGGGCAAGAGAATATTGGCCCATATTGAAGTTCAACAGAAGAGGAGGAGGGTACCCTCTGGAACTTTTAGTGTGCATGAGAAAAGTCTTTTTTGAGTCAAGAATTCATTCTGTGTGTAGTTTCCAGTGACTACAAGAATCTAAGATATGAAAGGTCAGAATTACATAAAGTCCAAAAGGTTGATAAATAGTGCTTGTAGGAAAACAATTTCCCCATGAGAGAATAATTTCTCTACTTGACATATCATCTAGGGAAAAAATTCAAAATGAAGACCTATGGTCAAAAGGAAAAATGAGGGGTAAGTTCCCTACAAATGTTTTTATTTCATTTATTTATTGAGATAGAATCTCGTTTTCTTGCCCACGGTAGAGTGCCCTGGTATTATATCTCACAGGAAACTTCAAGTGTTGTCATCAAGCAAACCTATTGCCTCAGCCTTGGACCCTAGGCACCTGCATAACATTCAGCCAGTTTTTATTCTTGAGAGATGGGGATCTCACCAGTGCTAAGGCTGGTCTCCAATTCAGAAACTCAGAGAATCCAACTGACAGGGCCTTCCAAAGTGCCAAGAAGACAGGCATGAAGTACTTCCACTGGCCACTAACCATAGTTTGAAAAATATCTCAAATTCAATGTCTAGAGTGGTGTTTTTCATCTGTAATGCTAACACTCTGGGAGCCCAAAGCTGATGGTCAAAAGTAACTGGGCAATGTAGGGGAGCAGTGGGACTCCCTATTGCTCAGGAGGCAGAGGCAATAGGATCTACTGACTCAGGTGTTTGAGATTGCAGTTACCTAGGATGTAAGACTCTGTCTCATGGAAAAAGAAAATGATGACTTCAGTAGGATGGAACAATGTGCCTTCCATGTCAATTCATGGTAATCTATTTGTCAGTAGGGAGATAGGGTTGACTTCCTCTCAAGTACTCTCATGACCTGGGTATTTCTCATACTGTGAGCACTTTGAGCACCTCAAGCTTTAGAAAACATCTTCAAGTAGCTTCATTGAAATGAGTCGTTCACCCTTTGAAAATATACAATTCTGTGTCTTAGTATAGTCACCCGATTGTACAGTTATCACAATCTAATTTTAGAACTTTGTCTTTCCCCCCCACACAAGGACTGTCAATACTTACTAGTAATCACATTCACTTCCCCACTACCCTCCCCTTTGTGCCCGCTAATACAGGCAGACAATTGGCCTTGTCTTGATGTTCTTTCCTCAGTTCAGTCATGCTCTGTGTGGATTTTTGTAAGGGACCTTGTTCCATTATCAGAATGATTTTAAGGTTCATTCCTATTGTATCATAAATGTGAACTTCATACCTTTTTATTGTTGGAAAATATTCCATCGTGTGAATATAGCACATTATATGCATCCACTCATATGTAAATTCCATTAGTAGTCCTGAAGATGTTCCCTTGTCATCCAAGATGTTTGTTGTTGTTGTTGAAGTTTTCCTGGTGCCAGGTTTGAACCTGCTACCCTCGGTATATAGGTCCGGCATCCTACACACTGAGAAACATGTGCCTCTCATTATCTAATATTTTTAAAATATTTTATCAACAAAGTATGTTGCCTCTGTCAAAAGCCTTTTCTGTGTCTCTTGAGGTGACTGATAGGTTTTCCTCATTGATTCTATTAATGTAGTATGTTCTATTAGTTGATTTTCTCATATTGAGCTGGACTGGAATTCCTGGTAATAAATCCCATTTGGTATATGTGTATAAAATCTTTTGTATGCTATCAGATTTTTTGTGCACCTATACAGTATCTCTCTTATACATTGGATACTGCATTTACTCCTTGCCCCAGAAAAATACATTGGTAGCATCATAGCTAAAGAAAATTCAGGTTGTTAACCACAAATGATTCTCCAAAATTGATGTTTCTCAGAAAGGTGAGAGTACAGACCCATGCCACCACTGCTGGGAAAGTTTTGAAATTATTTCTTGGACAAGTGCTATAATAATATGTTGCTCAGTCTGGTATTAAACTCCTTAGCTTCCAGTGACCTTTCTGCCTCAGCCTCCCTCTAAAATTGATGGAATTATAGGTGTGAACTATAGTGCTCATCCATGCTAATGTTTTGGTGAAGGTTTTCTCAATAATTCTCATATATTACAGCCCATACATCACAAAATAAGAACTTTATTCAGATATAATTAACCACTCCACAATTAACCCATTTCAAGTATAGAGTTCAAGACTACACATTTAGGAATCACTTGTGAAGTTTTTTTGTTTGTTAGTACAGAAGTTTCCCTTAAGTTGTAGGGGAGAGAGACAAAGGAAATAAAGTAATGGAGAGAGCAAGCAAATAAGAGAGACACAATAGGAGAAAGGAAGGATAAAGTGAAGGAAGGGCAAAGGGAGGGAGGGATGGATGGAAACAAAGAAAGAGAAAATGACCAAATGTGTTGGCTCACACTTATAATTCCAGCCCTCTGGCAGGCTGAAATGAGTTGAGTTCTTGAACGAGGGGGCTCTGAGAATGGACTGAGCAAGGGTCAGACCCTGTCTCTCCTAAAAAGTGAAATATCATCTAGGCATTGAGACAGACACTTTTAGTCATAGCCAAATAGGAGGCTCAGGTAGGAGGAGTGACCAGAGTGTGGAGTTTGTGGTTGCTATGATCCAGGCTGAGGCCACAAAAACTAACCGGGACCACATAAGAAAACTGTACCTTATAAATACACATGCACACACACATACATAGAGAAACCAACAAACCAACCAACAAAAATTTTCATCATCTATAAGGACCACAAATACCTTGATGGTTCAAGTAAAGTAGACATGCTTAAGACCTGTGAAACTATGACCAAACTGAGGCTGTCAACAGGCATAATAAATTTGTAAGATTCTCTGAAATGGATGTTTTGGGGTAGGTGTGAAATAGGTCATTGATTTAGGGGCATTGCCTGTGGCAAAGTGGGTCAGAATCCTGCCCCATATAATGAGGGAGGTTAGTTCAAACACGGACCTGGCCAAAGTGGAAAGAAAAATAGCCAGGTATTGTGGTGGGCTCCTATAGTCCCAGGTACTCAGGAGTCTGAGGCTAATGAATCACCTAAACTCAGGAGTAGGATCTTGCTATGAGCTGTGATGCCACAGCACTCTACTGAGTGTGACAAAGTGAAACTCTGTCCCAAAGAAAGAAAAAAGAAAGAAAAAAATAAAATAGCATACTACCTAAGTGACTCCATGAAGTTATGTCAGCTGTGATGCAACATGAGTCACACTGCTGTACAAAATGTCAACTGTTGTGTCAGCCTAGTGCCAGGAATTTCAACCGTGAATAGAATCGATAAGTGATCCAATTGGTGATCACTTCTCTGTCTGTGGCTGGAGAGCTAAGAAGTGTCCTGGTTCAAACCCTTGAGGGATACCAGCTGAAGTGAGCAGAAAAGGCCACTTAGTATCTTTGATCAGAATCCTGGATCCCAGGACATTACAGGATGAAGTCACTACATGGTCACCGTGGATGACATCACAATGGGTGTTGTCCTGGTTTACCATGTTTAGGCTAAATCTTATTCTTGCTAAACATGTATAGTGGCTATTCGGATTTGTCCTTGGGTTTAAAATATTAGAAAATAGTGGGGTTCTGTTCTCCACACTAAAATCCTGCTTCCAAAAGTTTTTTTTGTATATCCGTTCAAGGGATTCAACAACACTTAATTTCCTGTTCACGTCATGGATTTGTAAGCAATTGGAAGAGTATGGTTTATACATAGTGCTTCCCTGGGATGTTACACTCCAAGAACCCAAATCCAAATAAAAGACAGTGATTTCAGAGACCTGACAGATATATGATACAATTCTCAGTTATACTTTTCCTGAGATTTTATTTCCTCCTCTAGAATAGGCTTGTTTAGAACTGAAGGTGTCCTACTGAATGTCTTCTCTGGAAATCGTGGCAGGCAATGTGTCCAGTAGTGTACTCCATACATTCAGTTTTTGCTTCTGACCTTGGTAAATATCAGCTCATCTGGAACGTTCCAACATTACTGAACCCCAGGACAGGTGTGCTTAAACTTTTGGCTTCTTGGCCACATAGAAATTAGAAGAGATTTTGGGGGGCCACATGTTCAATACACAATCACTATTGAAACCTGATAAGCAAAAAAGATATGTGGGCATAGCTGTGGTTATATCTGCCACCATGGATATTCAAAAGAGTCTTCACATAATTCCTATGTGTCACCAGGGCCTGAGGATTGGACACTCCTCAAAGCCCTTCAAAGCCCTTTAAGTAGAGCTCAGTGACTTTTGCTAGACATCACTAAAATATTTCTTTTCCTTTGGGAGGGCAATGTGGGCTGATACTCTGAGCTCAGGTGTTGGAGACAAAGCTGCACAAGAGGGCAGTGCCTGTGGCTCAGTGAATACGGTGCTGACCCCATACACCAAGGGTGGCGGGTTCAAACCTGTCCCTGGCTGAACTGTCACAAAAAAATAGCTGGGTGTTGTGATGGGCGCCTGTAGTCCCAGTTACTCAGGAGGCTGAGACAAGAGAATGGCCTAAGCCCAGGAGCTGGAGGTTGTTGTGAGCCATGAAGCCATGGCACTCTACCAAGGGTGACAAAGTGAGACTCTGTCTCTAAAAAAAAAAAAAAAAAAAAAAAAAAAACTGCTCAAGAGCAAGATATCCTCAGTCCTGATCACACACCCAATTTGTACTAAAATAGAAAAGATTGTCCAGGGTATGGCCCTTGTCACTAGTTCCACTTACACAAGAGGCTGAGGCAAGAAGATCCCTTCATCGCAAGAGTTGGATTTTGCTGTGTAGCAAGACTGATGCCATGACACTCTAGCCAGGGCAACATAGTCAGAGGCTATCTCATGAAAAAAGAAAGAAGAAAAAAAAGAAAGAAAGAAAGAGAGAAAGAAAGAAAGAAAGAAAGAAGGAAGGAAGGAAGGAAGGAAGGAAGGAAGGAAGGAAGGAAGGAAGGAAGGAAGGAAGGAAGAAAAAAGAAAAGAAAAGAAATAAAAGAAAAGAAAAGAAAAAGACACTTTGATAGGCACAGTTTCCAAGAGCTGAGATAGGAGGAGATGTCAGCAGGTAAATGGAATATGGGACTACATAAAGGAGGAGATTTATTGTGGCCCCCGGGGGTGAACAATGTGTCAGGACAAGTGTGTTTGAGATGGATTCATTAGCATATTGCCAGTTGATGTACTGAGTAGGTGTTCCCCATAGATGTTTGGTCCCTGGGTTCAGACTTATTGGTTCAAGTGAATATTGGCCCAGTTTGAAGGAGTTCAACAGAAGAGGTGGAGAGTATCCTCTGGATCTTATATTTTGCATAGGAAAAGCCTAATTTGAGTCAAGAATTTGTTGTGTGTGCAGCTTCCAGTGATTACAAAATCTGGAATATCAAAGGGTCAGAATTACATAACATCCAAAGGGTTGATTAATAGAAGTTACAGGAAAACAATTTCCCTAAGAGAGAATAATTTCTCTAGTTGACATCTAATCGAGGGGAAAAATTTCAACTCTAGGTCCATGGTCAAAAGTAAAAATGAGGGGTATGTAACCTAACACTGTTTTTCTCCATTTACATAATTGGACAGAATCTTGTTTTGCTGCCCTAAGTAAGTTCCCTGGTATTGTATCTCACAGCAAACTTCAAGTGTTGTCATCAAGCGAATATATTTCCTCAGCTGGGATGCTAGATGCCTCCATAACATCCAGCCGTTTTTCATTCTTCACAGATGGGGATCTCACTAGTGCTCAGGCTGATCTTCAATTCAGAACGCAGACAATCCAACTGTGGCCTCTCAAAGTGCCAAGATACAGTCATGAAGCATCACCACTGGTCACCAAACATAGTTGGGAAAAATATCCCAAATTCAAGGTTCTGGAGTGGTGGCTCACACGTGTAAAGCTAAAACTCTGGGAGGCAGAAGCAGGTGGTCTAAAGCAACTGGGCACTGTGGGTGAGCACCTGGACTCCCAGATGCTCAGGAGACTGAGGCAACAGGATCTGTTGACCCAGGAGTTTGAGATTGTGGTTAACTATGATGACATCAGGGCACTCTACCCATGGGGAAGATGTCAGACTTTCTCTCAAGGAAAAAGAAAATGACAACTTTCATAGGATGGAACAATGTACCTTCCATGTTAATTCATAGTAACCTGTGGGTGAACATGGAGATAAGTTATAATCTATCAAGGACTCTCATGACCTAGGTACTTCTTATGCTGTGAGCCTTTTGAACCCCTCAAGTTTTGGAAAACATCTTCAAGTAGCTTCATAGAAATAAGTAGTTCACCCATTGAAAGTATACAATTCTCTCTTTAATAGTATAGTCACACAATTTTACGGCTATCATCACAATCTAATTTTAGAACTTTGTCTCCCCCCATTCACAAAGAATGTGAATACCTATTAGCAGACACTTTCAATTCTCCACCGCCCTCCCCCACCTGCCCCCACTCATAGCAGACAATTGGCCTTGTCTTGATGTTTTCCTATGAGCTCAGTCATGCTCTCTCTGTGTGGTCTTTTGTAAGTGGCCTTGTTCCCTTATCAGAATTATTTTAAGGTTCATTCCTATTGTAACATAAATTTGCACTTCATTCTTTTTGATTGTTGAAAAATATTCCATCGTGTAAATAAGTCACATTATATGTATCAACTCATCTGTAAATCCCATTATTAATACTATATACATTCCCTTCTCATCTAAGATTTTTGTTGTTGTTGTTGCAGTTTGTCTGGGGCCAGGTTTGAACCTTTCACCCTCGGTATATGGGGCCGGCACCCTACTCACTGAGCATCAGGCGCCTCCCCTTCTCTAATATTTTTAATATATTTTATCAACAAGATATGTTGCCTCAGTCAAAACCCTTTTCTCTGTCTCTTGAGGCGACCATGTGGTTTTCCTTATTTAGTCTATTAATGTATTTTGTTCTATTAGTTGATTTTCCCATATTGAACTGGAGTGGCAATCCTGGTAATATATCTCATTTGGGAAACTTGCATAAAATATTTTTTATGTTACCAGACATTTCCTGCAATTGTGCAGTATTGCTCCTTTTATTTTTATTAATTCACTTGTACATAGATCATGAATACACTTGTGCTATTATGGGATTCAATGTGTTGATTATTTATACAAATTGGAGTGCTTAAATCCTGATAATTAACATAGCCTCCACCTCATTTACCCAATTACATTGTTAAGACATTTGTGTTCTACACCTGATAGAACAACTTGTACTTGCAATATGCTCCATAAGCATGGTTCCCCTATTGACCCTCCCTCTATTGACCTACCCCTTTCCTTCCCCCCCTTTCCTATTCCCTTCTTTATCCTAGGCTATAGTTGTGATTTTTCATTCGTTTGAAAGTGTGAATGATTATAAATTGTTTTCATAGTACTACTGAATACATTGTACTTTTTTCCATTCCTGAGATACTTTACTAAGACAAATAATTTACAGCTCCATCCATGTAAACATAAAAGAGGTAAAGTCTCCATTTTTAAGGTTGCATAGTATTCCTTGGTACATATATACCATAATTTAGTAATCCATTCATGGGTCAATGGACACTTGGGCTTCTTCCATGATTTGGAAAATATGAATTGAGCTTCAATGAACAATCTGGTGCAAATAACTTTGTTGCCAAATGATTTTTTGTTCTCTTGGATATACACATAAAAGAGGAGTTACAGGATCAAAGAGCAGGTCTACATTTAGATCCCTGAGTGTTCTCCAAAATTCCTTCCAAAAGGAAAGTACTAGGTTGCATTCCCCTCCAGCAGTCCAGGAATGTTCCCTTTTCTCCATATCCAAGTCAACATCTGTAGTTTTGGGATTTTGTGATGTGGGCTACTCTTACTGGAGTTAGATGGTATCTCAGAGTGGTTTTGATTTGCTTTTCTCTGATGATTAAAGGTAATGAGCAGTGCACCTGTGTTCTTCAGAGAAACTTCTGTTCTTCTCTCTTGCCCACAATGAAATGGGATCACTTCTTATTATTTTATTAATAAGTTTGAGTTATCTATGGATTATGGTTATTAGACCTTTGTCAGAAATATCACTTACAAAAATTGTCTCCCATTCTCAGGACTGTCTATTTCCTTTACTTAGTCTGTTCTTGGAAGTGTAGGATATTTTAATTTAATCTGATACCAGTGATATATTTTTGATGTTGCGTCAATTGCTTGGGGTTTCCTCCTCATAAAGTGTTCTCCCAGACCAATTTATTAAAGTGTTTCCCCTGCCCTGTCTCCAAGAATGTTTATAGTTTCATGTCTTATGTTTAAGTCCTTTAACAAGTGACAGTCAATATTTTTAGAGGAGAAACTTGTGTGTCCAGTTTCAGTCTCCTACAGGTCACCAGGCAATTCACCCAGCACCATTTATTAAATAGAGAATATTTCCCTCAATTTATATTTTTGATAGGCTCATCAAAATTCCAATGATTATAAGTGTCTGGGTTCACCTTTTGGTCTTCAATTCTTTTTCATATATCAACCTCTTTATTTTTGTGCCATTACCATACTATTTTGATCACTATCGATTCATACTATAGTCTGAAGTCTGGAAGCATGATTCCTCCCAATTTGTTTTTATTTCTGAGTAATGTCTTGGCTATTTGAGGTTTTCTCTGTTTCCATATAAAATGAAGTACTAATTCTTCCAGTTCTTTAAAGTATGACAGAGGTGCTTTAATAGGGCTCGCATTAAATGCGTAGATTGCTTTAGGTAGTTTAGACCTTTTAACAATGTTGATTCTTCCCATTCATAAATATGGCATATTTTTCCATTTGTTAATATCTTCAACTATTTCTTTTCTCAGAGTTTCATAATTCTTTTTATAGAGACCTTTCCCATCCTTAGGTTGATAGACCCGCTGATATTTCATTTCTTTGGCATTGTTGTAAAGGGAGTAGTCATTGATTATTTTTTCCACTTGTCTATTGTTGGGGTATATAAAGGGTACAGATTTGTGAGTATGAAATTTGTATCCTGAGGCATTGCTGTACTCCTTGATCACTTCTAAAAGTTTTGTAATTGAGTCCCTGGGTTTTTCTTGATATGCAATCATCATCTGCGAAGAGTGACAATTTAATCTCCTCTGGTCTTGTTTGGATCCCCTTGATTGCCCTCTCTTTCCTGATTGTGATTGCTAAGACTTCCATTACAATGTTAAAAAGCAGTGGAGACAGTTTGAATCCTTACCTTGTTCCTGATCTGAGTGGAAATGATTTCAATTTTACTCCATTCCATGTGATATTGGCTGTGGATTTGCTGTAAGTTGCCTCTATCATTTTAAACAATGGACCTTCTCTACCTATTTTCTTAAGCTTACTTATCAAGAAAGGATTCTATATATTATAAAAAAAAAAAAAACATTGTATGCGTCAATTGAGACAATCATATGGTCTTTGTTTTTTAATTTGTTTATATGATGTAATATACTTATGGATTTATATACATTGAGCCATCCTTCAGATCCTGGAATGAAACCCACCTGCTTGTGCCATTTAATTTGTTTGATATGCTGTTGGATTATGTTTGCTAGGATGTTTTTGAAAATTTTTGCATTAATATTCATTAGAGATATTGGTCTAGATTTTCTTTTCTTGGTGGGTCTTTTCCTGGTTTGGGAATCAGGGTGATATTTGCTTCATAGAATGTGTTAAGAAATATTCCTTCTTTTTCTGTTTTGGAAATGGTTAAGTAATATAGGTATTAGTTCTTCTTTAAAGGTTTCATAGAATTCTGTTGTGAAGCCATCTCCTTCTGGGATTTTCTTTTTGGGGATATTTCTTATAGTTGATGCTATTTTAGAACTTGTTATAGGCTTGTTCAACATTTCCACTTCTTTCAGGCTAAGTCTAGGCAGGTGATGTGTTTCCAAGTATTGATCTATTTCCTTCAGAATTTTATACTTCTGAGAATAGTTTTATGTAATATACATTAAGCATTTGTTAAATTTCTGAGGAGTCTGTTGGTATTTGGCCTTTATCATTTCTGATTCATGAAATACTGCTTTTACTCTTCTGATTCTGGTTAGGTTAGCCAAAGTTTTATTTTATTGATCTTTTCAAAAAAACAACTTTTGACCGATTGATCTGTTGTATGATTCTTTGTTTTTCAATTTCATTTATTTTTGCTCCAATTTCAGTTATTTATTTTGTTCTGCTGGGCCTAGGGTTGGAATATTCTTTCTTTTCCAGTTGAGGGGGATGTCCCATTAAGTTGTTTCCTTTCTCTTTTTCTATTCTTTTGAGGAAGGCTTGCAAAGGTATAATTTTCCCTCCTAGGACTGTCTTTATGTTATCCCCATGATTCTGGTAATTCATGTCTTAATTGTTTTGTTCCAAAAATTTGGTAAGTTCCTTTTTATTTTTTTGTGGAGACAGTCTCACTCTATCGCACTTGGTGGAGTGCTGTGAAGTCACAGCTCACAGCAACCTCCAGCTCTTGGGCTCAAGCGATTCTCTTGCCTCAGCCTCCCAAGTAGCTGGGACTACAGGCGCCTGCCACAGCGCCCGGGTAATTTTTAATGCAGTTCGGCCGGGGCTGGGTTTGAACCCGCAGCCCTTGGTATTTGGGGTCGGCGCCCTACTCGCTGAGCAACAAGTGCCGCCCGGTAAGTTCCTTCTTAATCTAATCTATTACCCGGCTATCATTCAGAATGAGGTTATTTGGTTTCCATGTTTTTTGTATGGATATGCAGATTTTTGTTGTTACCAAGTTCAACTTTTACTCCATGATGGTCCAAGAAAATGCAAGGAATGATTTCTACTCTTTTCAATTGGCTGAGGATAGACTTGTGACCTAAGATGTGATCAATATTGGAGGATGATCCATGGGCTAGTGAGAAGAATGCATATTCATATTTGTTAGGATGATATGTTCTGTAGATGTCTATTAGATGCAATTATTGAATGGTTATTTTTATTTATTTGTTTATTTAGTTTTTATTGAATCATAGCTGTGTACATTAGTTCAATCATTGGGTACAGTGTGCGGGCTTCACAAATTTCTCTGTTTAGCATCTTATTGGAGGGTCTGTCCAACACTGCCAAAGGAGTGTTAAAATATCTGACTATTATTATGCTGGATGAAATCAAATTGCTCATGTCTGTTAAAGTCTGTCTTATAAATTCAGGCACATTCTGGTTAGGTGCATAAAAGTTAATAATTGAAATCCCATCATGTTGAGTGTTGCCCTTAACAAATATGAAGTGACCATCCTTATCTTTCCTTAATTTTGACAGTTTAAAGCCTACTTTATCTGAGAATAAAATCACAACATCTTCTTTTTTCTGATTTCCATTTGCCTGAATTATAGATGACCATCCCTTCACCTTGAGTCTGTGTTAACCTTTTAAAGTAAGGTGAATACAGCAGATGTCTGGCCTGAGTTTTTGTATCCCGTCAGTCAACCTGTGCCTCTTTGGAGGTTCAATTTAAGTCATTCACATTAAATGAGAGCATTAATAAGACTGGTAATATTTTGGAGATTGAATTTTTTGAAAGTCCAGTGGACACTTTTAATCCTTTTGCCACTGAGGAAGTTGGAATTTGATCAAAAGTTTCTGAGTGAGTTTACTTTGGTGGTAGAGGATCGTGCTATTCTTTATGTAGGATAGGTCTAAGAATATCCTGGAAAGCTGGTTTAGTTATGTCAAATTTATTCAACATGTGAATGTCATTAAAGCATTTAATTTCTACATCATAAATGAAACTCAGTTTAGCTTGATACAGGATCCTGGGTTGAAAGTTATTTTGTTTAAAGAGATTAAAGTTTGATGACTACCCTCTACTGGCTTGAAAGTTTACAGCAGTTACATTTGTAGTCATTCTAATATTCTGCCACTTGTGGGTTACAATTTTCAAACATCTGGCTGCTTGCAGAATTTTCTCGTTCATATTAACTTTTTATAATGTGTCTGTAAGATTTCTTATTTGGTTTGAATTGTGCTGGTGTTCTGAAACTGTCTGCAATCTTAATTTCAGAATCTCTTGGCATGTCTGGGAAATTCTCTTTGATGATTTCATGATGAAGAACATCTGTATCCTTTGAAGCAACCTTGTCACCTTCAGTATTCCTATAAGGCAAACATTAGATCTCTACAAATTATCCCAGAGCTCTCTGAGAGAATGATCTGTTTTTGTTCTCCACATCTTTCCCTCTTTGAGCATTTGGGAGCATTGAAATTTTTGTCTTCAATGTCAGAGATCCTTTCTCCTGCCTACTCCATCCTTTCTCCTGCCCCTACTCCATCTGTTACTGAGGGATTGTACTGTATTACTCAGATTGCTGAGGTCTCCAAGTTCTTGCCTCAATGTGTCAATATCTATGCTGATTTTATCTTTGTATTCATTGAATTCTTGAGCCAATTTTTTAATTACTCCTTGAAATTCTACTTCCATCTTTACCTCCATTCTGTTGATCTCATTTGCTATCTAAATTCTGAACTCGATTTCTGACATCACACCTATTTGTTTATGAATAGGATATTGTGCTGTGTCTGCCATTTGTTCCTTGGGGGAGTTGAATACACTGATTATTCATGTTGCCAGAGTTTTTCCACTGATTCTGCCTCATGATTGTTTTTTACTGGTAGGCTAGATGGGCAGATAAAGTTCAATTGGATTTGGAGCTCCTGGAGTTGTGATTAACAAGCCCTTTGTTAAGCATCTGGGACTGGTAACTTCAGTTTGTCCCCCTCCAGCTTTTCACAGAACCTGTTCAGTATTATGGTCTGAGACTGAGGAAACCTGTTTAGTGTGGTGGAGTTAGGTGGCTCTGTCTTGCATTCAGCTGGTCCATGGCTGATCCTAGTGGATCAGTGACATTGGTTTGAAGTCTTAGTCATGGATAAATACAAGCAACTAAGACACCATACCCTCCATGTACGACAACTTGAAGAGGAAAATCAACATTCCCATTACCATACAACCAGGGTACAACTTGAGAGGGTCCTTGGGTGATTGGCACAGGTTAGGAGTTCCAAACCAGGTTCAGAGCCTTGAGGGATACCAGCTGTAGTGAGCAGAAATGGCCACTTGGTATCTTTGACCAGAAGCCTGGATCCCAGAACATTAAAGGATGAAGTCACTACATGGTCACCATGGATGACATTACAAGGGATGATGCATTGTTTATGCTGAACCTTATTACTGTTAAGCATGTGCAGTGGCTATCCAGGTTTGTTGTTGTGTTCAAACTATTACAAAAGAGTGGTGTGTTGGGAGCTGACCTCCAGGGAGGCAAGGTTCCCCAGTCTTGAGGAACTGCATCTGAGTCAAAGATCGAATGCAACCTGGTCCCATGTGTTTCCTTTATGGCTGGTTCTTGAACCAGATCAGAATGGAGAGACGCCATTTTGGTCATCTCAGACTGCTGAGAAATCTATTCTGCTTTTAGGTTGCTTTTAATCAAGTTATGCAATTATGCCCAAATCATGCCTTCAAGCTACTGTGTATAAAAGCTGTGCAACAAAGTTGAGGTGCCTTGTCCTATTGAAGAAACATCCTCGTGATCCTGCTATCTTCTGTGTCTCTTTTTTCTATCCTGTGACGGTCTACTCTCAGGTTCCTAATAACTTGGCTAGGCTTGTTCTTGGCAGGTGGTCAAACAGGAACCTGTGGAATACTGACCCTGGGGGAAACCCTGAGTGAGTTGTTTTTTAGCGCTGCAGTTGACTCATAGGTGAGTCCTTAATGTGAAGTAGGTCATATACTTCTGTATATTTAGGTAATTGAAGGGGTGCATTGTTCATAAAGAGTTAAGCATGGGAAACTCTGGGTCAAAAGACTGTAATTTGTATGTGCAACTGTTAAAGTCTATGCTCACATCTCGTGAAGCCTGGGTGTGAACTCATCATTTAGAGTGTTTTCTGTATCTTTTGTGGGAGGTATGTCCTTGGTACCCAGAGGAAGGAACTGTCAATTAAGATACTTGTCTAATGTTGGGTCCCATTTGAGAGCTTATTACACTGCTCAAGAGCCTGATTGAATCCCCATTGAAATTTTACCATCTGTAATTTGGTCAAGGATTGCCTCCACCCAAAACCTGAGGTTGAGCAAATAAGTCCCTCCAGCCTATGCCATCTGTGCCTGCTCTTGATGATCGGGACACCTCTGATTTTTTAACTAAGCATGATCCTCTATCTGCAGAGGAAATGCAACGCCTTGAGGGAGAGACCACTTCATATCAGGAGGGATGGGGGTAACCATCCCTTGTGGAAGAAAATTATATTGACGCCAACCTAAGATTTGATTAAAGCTTTCACAGCCTTAAAGGCTGTCTTAAAGAAAAAGGTTTGAGATTGCTCCATGTTTCCTCTGTCTACAGCTCCCATTGTTCCATCCACTCCCCCAGCTTCTGCAGTGCCTGATTTCCTGGTTCCTGCAGCACCTGTTCCCCTGGCTTCTGCAAGTTATCCTCCCTCTGCTCTAGATCCTTCCCCTCAAAATATTTCCCCTTTGCCATTTGCTGGGAACTCCCCAGTGTCTTCCCTATCCTCTACTCCACTGCAGCAAGCTTAGATATTGGCTAGAGAAACTGGAGAAGATATATCAGGATTTCAAGCCTTTCCTATTCATGTGGATCCAGCTTCTATCCAACAGTACCATGAACCCATCTGTTTTAAGACTCTGAAAGATATAAAGGCAGCAGTCTCTCAACATGGAGCTAATGCCCGTTTTACCATGGCTATGATAGATTCCCTGGGGGATAATGCCTTGCCACATAATGGTTGGAAAAGTGTTGCCAAGGCACGTCCTTCTGGGGGGTGGAATACCTCTTGTGCAAAGCTGAGTACATGGATAAAGCTGATGAGATGGCGCAGCACAAACACCAACCTAACAAAGGAATGTCTTATGATATGCTTACAGGAGTGGGAAATTATTATGATATTGCAACCCATGTTAATTGGCCTTGGTTTGTATACCATCAGGCTACTATGGCACTTGCTGCCTGGAGGAGGCTACCCTCACAACTCCTAACAGAGGAGCTGAGTAAATTTAGCCAGGACTCTGATGAAAATTATCAAGATTTTGTTGTCAAGCTGCTGGAAGCTGTGGGGCATCTAATCACTGACCCTGAGGCTGGGACTTTAACTGTCCTCCAATTAGCCTTTGAGAATGTGAATTCTGATGTCAGGCTGCAATCCACCCTTACAAAAAATGAGGGTCTTTGGAAGACTATGTTGGCCTCCATGCAGAAGTTGTATCTTCTTACACTGAAGGGGCTGCATTAGTGGCTGGGATGAAAGGGGTACTCATTGGAGTTGTGTATCAGCAGATGCAAAGGAATGGCTGATGGGGTAAATCCCCTCATGCCTCTGGGCCCCAAAGAAATGACAATTGTTTAAATTGTGGGAAGCCTGATCATTTTATGAAGCAGTGTCTGCAGCACGTTCAGGGCACTTCAGCACATGGGCATGTGCGACCCGCTTCTTTGTGTACCAAATGTCAGCAAGGCTTTCATTGGGCTAATGAATGCATGAATGCAGATCGAACACTGATTCTCAGGTCATGACTTTTAAGCAAAATTCAGGAAACTGAGTCCGGGCCTCACTCCAGGCCCATCAAATGATCAAGGCAGTTACCTCCAACTAGGGGGAGACAGTCCCATCTCAACAGTCCCCACTCCCCAGAAAGGCATTGAATCCCTTTAGAGCAAGCCCTGGCTGCACAGGACTGAACCTCAGTTCCACCACCCACTACATATTAACTCCAGAGCTTGGATCTCAGAGAATTCCCACAGTCATTTTTCGTCCCCTCCCTGAGGGTACCATGGAACTTTTACTTTGGCAAAGTGGCTCTGCCATGCAAGGGTTGCAAGTTCTGCTTGGAGTCATTGACTGATTATTAAGGAGAAATCCAAATTATGGTTGCAGCCCCTCATGGTATTGTGTCTGTTATTCCAGGAGAACAAATTTCTCAGGTCATTCTTGTGGCTTTTCAAAAATGTGGACAGGTTCAGAAGGGAGGGAGCACAGGATCTGAGGGCTTTGGATCCACTGATGGTTGTTGGGTCAGAGCTATTTCTCATGAACACCCTCAGTTCATGCTTACTATTCAAGGTCTGTCATTCCTGGGTATCCTTGATACTGGGACAGATATTTCAGTCATGTCAAAGCAACATTGGCCTTCAAGCTGGGCATTGACCCCAGCATTGACTCAGTTGCAGGGACTAGGTATGAGTCAAAATCCCCTTCAGAGTTCTGCCCTCCTAGTGCCTGTGCATCAATGAGTAGGGCGCTGGCCCCATATACTGGATGTGGCAGGTATAAACCCGGCCCTAGCCAATAACTGCAAAAAAAGGATTTCTGCCCTCCTTACATAGACCAACCTCGAAGATGATTCTGGTACTTTTCAACTTTTAGTCCTGGAACACCTTCCGTGCAATTTATGGGAGAGGGATGTTCTCAAACAATTGGGAGTGCTGTTTGTCAGCACGAATGAAACTGTATCTAACTTAATGCTCAAACAAGGTTTTAATACCCTATCAAGGTTCAGTAAACATGCTTAGGGAATAAACCAGCCTTTGCAAATGCAAACACGGGCCCCACACCAGGGCCTCAATTTTTAGCAGTTTACTTCAGGCCACTGACTGTGGCTGCCCACCTGACTGTGGATCTTATTACATGGAAACTATCTGACCCAGTCTGGATAGATCAGTGTCCTTTGACTCAAGTAGATCAGTGTCCTTTGACTCAAGTGAAGTTTCAGGCAGCCAAGGCTTTAATACAAGAGCAGTTAAACCTGGGTCATACTGGACCATCTAATAGCCCATGGAACAACCCAGTTTTTGTTAGTAAGAAGAAATCTGGAAAATGGAGGCTGTTGCAAGATCTCCGTGCTGTTAACGCTACAATGGAAATTATGGGAGGGTTGCAGCCTGGATTACCATCCACTGATGCTGTACCTAATCCTTGGCTTGTATATGTAATTGATCTTAAGGATTGTTTGTTTACTATTCCTTTTGTGCCCCAGGATTGCCTGTGTTTTGCTTTTAGCCTCCTATTTGTTAATTTTCAACAGCCTATGCTTCATTTTCAGTGGCATATTTTGCCTCAGGGAATGGCTAACAGTCCCACTTTTGCCAGAAATTTGTAGCTCAGATTCCTTCCCCATTCTGACAGCAGTATCCATAGGTTTACTGTATTTATTACATAAATGACATTCTTTTATGTCATCCTTCCTGAGATGTTTTAAATAAAATGCTGAGTCATTTAACTTGTCATTTTGCTTGGAGCACAATTTGCTTGTAGCCCCTGAAAAAATTCAAAAGACTTATCCCTTCGATTATTTGGGCATGAAAGCTTTCCAAATTACTGTGCAGCCTCAATACCTAGTGTTGGGTACCTCCTGTTTGCAGACTTTGAATGATTTTCAAAAACTTTTAGGTGACAATAACTGTCAGTTTCCATTGCTCCATATCACAACTCATGAATTACTTCCTTTATTTGACATTTTATGAGAGGATCTTTCTCCCACTTCTCACCATTCTCTCACCTCTTCAGTGCATGCTACTCTAATGCTGGTGGAGTGGGCGCTAAGGTAGGCTCGTTACTCAAATAGATTATGTTTCTCCTTTAACATTTATAATTTTGGACACTTTTTCATTTCCTACTGGTGTCTTTTAGCAGAAAGCCCCTTTTAAATGGGTGCATTGGCCATCTTCTCCATGCTGTACACCATACCGTTATTTTTAACTATTAGCTCAACTTGTCACAGCTGCGCGCACATGTGCACCACAACCGTGTAGGATTGATGCTCATTTTATGATAATTCCTTACACTGCAGCACAAGTCAGTCAAATATGGCAGTTAATACTGCCTGGCAACTTGCTTTTGCCAGTTTTACAAGTCAGATTGCTTATAACTACCCTGGATATAAGTTACTTTCATTTTCACATCAGCACCCTTTGATTTTTCCTCAACTTTGTTCTACTGTTCCACTTCCTCATGCAGATATTGCCTTTACTGACAGTTCCTCTTCTGGCTATGCTGCGTTAGTTTTAAATGGTCATACTTTTAAATGTCATACTAATCTTTCTCTTGCACAAAGAGTTGAATTAACTGCAGCACACAAAACTTTTCAAAAATCTCTCTGTCCTTTAAGTCTTTACACTGATAGCCATTGGGTTTTTGACTGTTTTGGAGAAAGCGACCATTGGCTCTTCAGTGGATTGAGCTCTTCAAGCATGTTTGTTACAGGTTCAGCAGAATTTACGTGCCTGGTCTGCCCCTATTATGTTGGTCACCCTAGTGGTCATACTGCTTTGCCTGGGTCTTTAGCTGAAGGCAAGTACCTAGCTGACTCTCTCTGTAGTGTAGGGTTGGTTATGTTGTCTATGACTGATAATACTCAAGCTTCTCATGCCATTCATCATTAAAATTCACATACCCTGCATCTGCAGCTTGGTATTTCATGAGAAGCAGCCCGATAAATTTTGAAGCACTGTTTTTATTGCTTACTTCATGTTCCAGCACCCTAAAATGGTATTAATCCCTGAGGCCTTTTACATGGGCAGTAATGACAAATGGATATCACACATTTTTCTCCTTTTGCTAAACTTACTTATGTGCATGTCTGTGTGGGTATTTATACTGGGTTTCTTGTGCCTTCTGCCCATTCTGGGGAGGCTAGCAAGGATGTTAAAGCACACCTTTTGCACTGTTTTTCTGTTCTTGGAGTTCCTAATATTATGAAAACAGATAGTGTCCCTGCCTATACATCCAAAGTCCTTGCTTCTTTTATGTCACAGTTTTCTATCCATCATTCTTTTGGCATACTTTACAATTCTCAGGGTCAAGGCATTGTGTAACAGGCTCATGGATGCCTAAAGCTTCAACTGGAAACAATAAATCAGGGAGAGTAATAGCCCCTGATACCTCAGAATTGTTGCTGTCATGGTCTTTTTGTCCTTAAATTTCTTTCATTAGATCAGGAAGACAATCCAACTGACTGAGCATCTCAAAGTGCTAAAATTACAGGCATGAAGCACCATCTCTCACCACCAAACATAGTTTGAAAAATATCCCAACTTCAAAGTTTGGAGTGGTTGCTCACATCTGTAATCCTAACACTCTGATAAGTAGAAACAGGTGGTACAAATAACTGGGCACTGTCTATGAGCCTCTGTACTTCCAGATGCTGATGATGCTGAGGCAATAGGAACTGTTGAACCCAGGAGTTTGAAATTGCAGTTAGCTAGGACATCAATGCACTGTATTCAGGGGAATAGAGCCAGACTCTGTCTAAAGGAAAAATAAAATGACATCTTCTGTGGGATATATATATCTTCAATTTCAATTCATGGTAACCTATGTGTCATCACGGAGATAGGGTTGACTGTCTCTCAAGTCCTCTCACCTCCTGGGTACTTCTTATTCTATGAGCCTTCTGAGAACCTCAAGTTTTGGAGAACAGCATAAATTTACTTCATTGAAATAATTACTTCACCCTTTGATAGTGTACAATTCGGTGTTTCTTAGTATAGTCACAAAAGTGCAAAGCTATCATCACAATCTAATTTTAGAACTTTGTCTTCCTCCCTCACACAAAGAAGGTCAATAACTACTATCAGTCACTTTCATCTTCCCCACCACTCTCTTCCACCTGTCCCTTACTCCTAGGAGACAGTTTGTCTTGACTTGATGTTTTGTTCTGAGTTCAGTCATGCTCTTTGTGGTCTTTTGTAAGTCACCTTGTTCCCTTATCGTATGTTTTAAGGTTTATTTATATTGTAACATAAATGCGCACTTCATTCCTTTAGATGATTGGAAAAAATTCCATAATGTGAATATAGCACATTATATGTATCCGATCATCTGTAAATCCCATTGGTAGTCCTGAATATGTTCCATTCTTGTGTAAGATTTTTAAAAGACTTTATCAACAGGAAATGTTACCTCTGTCAAAAGTAATTTCTGTGTCCCTTGAGGTGACTGTGTGTTTTTTTTTCCTCATTTCTTCTAATAATGTAGTGTCTTCTATTAGTTGATTGTCTCACATATATATAGACTGGCAATCCTGGTAATAAATCCCATATGGGATATATGCATAAAATCTTCTGTATGCAACCAGACTTTTCATGCACCTATACAGCATACTTCTTGTAGATTGGATCCTGAGTTTCTCCCTTTGCCCAAAGAAAATATATTGGTACCATCTTAGCTCAAGGAAATGCAAGCTGCTAAGCACAAGTGATCCTCTTGAGTTTATGCTACTTAGCAAGTAAGAGTACAGCCCCATGCCAACACTGGTGGGGAAATTTTGCTCTTATTTCTTGGAAAATGGGGGTCTTACTATGTTGCTCAATGTGGTCTGAAACCCCATAGATTCCAGTGATCTTTCTGCCTCAGAATCTAAAATTGCTTGGATTATAGGTGTGAGCTATGGTCCTCATCCATGCTTATGTTTTGCTGAAGGAGTTTTCCTATTTTCCTAATATATAACAACCAGAGGCTAAAAGGTAACACCTCTATTCCAATATAATTGACACACTCCACAATTCAACCATTTCAAGTATACAGTTCAAGACTAAACATTCAGGGATCACTTACATAGTTTGCTTGTTTGTTAATAGAGAAATTTCCCTTAAGGTGTAGAGGAGAGTGGTAGAAGAAAGAAGGGAATGAAGGAAAGAAAAGAATGGAGAGAGCAAGTTAATGAGAGAGAGAATTGGAGGAAGGAAGGATAAAGTGAGGGAGGACCAAAGGAAGGTAAGTAGGGAGGGAAACAAAGAAAGATAAAGTGACTAAACTTCATGGCTCACACCTATAATCCTAGCCTTCTGACAGCGTGAGACAAGTGGAGTTCTGGAATGAGGGGATTCTGAGAACAGACAGAGAAAGACACAGACTGTCTCAACTATAAAGTGAAAAATTATCTAGGCATTGAGACAGGCATCTGCATTCCTAGCCACATGGGAGTCTCAAGCAGGAGGATTGCCTCAATCCTGGAATTTGATGTGGCTATGATCTAGGCTGAGGTCCTGAAAGACTAGTCTGGGCCACATAAGGAAACCATATCTCAAAAACCCCCATACACACAATGGTGCACAGACAAACAAACAAACAAAACAATCAACATTTTCATCATCTAAAAAGAGAAGAATTACCTTGATGGGTCAAGCATAGTAGACCTGCTTAAGACCTGTGTAGCTATGACCAAATTGAGGCTGTAGCCAGTCATAGGAAATTTGTAATCTTCTCTCAAATGGATGTTTGGGGATTGGTGTCAAACAGGTCCTGAAATATCTCCCCATGGGACATGCCTATAGCTTAGTGGGTAGGACGCTGGGCCCATATAGCAAGTTTGGTGAGACTGAACCCAGCCCCAGCCAAGCTGAAACAAAATATAGCCACATGTATTGGTGGGAGCCTGTAGTTCCAGCTACTTGGTAGATTGAGGCAAAATAATTGCCTATGTACAGTAGTTGCAGGTTGCTGTGTGTTGTGTTAAGCCATGGCAGTCTGCAAGGATGACAAAGTGAAATTCTATCTCAAAGAAAAAAAAAATGCCATCCGATTACATGACTCCATGCAGTTTTGTCAGCCATGATCTAGCTTGAGCCACATTCTTGTACAAAATCCTACCTATTCTGTGAGCTTCATGCCAGGAATATTAACCATTAATAGAATCAATATGGCACAAATGGAAGATCACTTCTCTGTCTGTGGATGGAGGGATAGGAACTATCTTGGTTCAAACACTTGAGGGACACCAGTTGAAGTGAGCAAAAAATGCCACCTAGTATCTTTGACTAGAAGCCTGGATCCTAGTACATTATAGCATATAGCCACTACATGGTCACTGTAGATGACATCACGATGGATGTTGCCCTGGGTTACCATCTTTGAACTTAACCTTATTTCTGCTAAGCATGTGTAGTGGCTGACCAGGTGTTGCTGCCACCCAGCCCCCGTGACCAATGATGCAGAGGTAGCACCCCAGACAGAATGACTGATGGCTGAAGCTCTCTCCGGCATTCGGTGGTTGAAGCTTGCTCAGACCATTTCAGCGAATTTATTTCTTCCACCAACGCTTATATAGGCATACAACTTAATCAACAAACACATGACTTAATCTTATGACTTAATCAATGAACATATGACTTAAACCTGACTCTAGGCCTTTTACTACCTGGTACTTACAGGCCTATGTATAAATCGGACTAACTGATAACCACTTAACATTATGTAAAACTATCCTTATGGGCTAAGGTTTAACTGGCTTAACTGATGACTACTTTACTAAAGGAATTTTTATGCTAAGTAATCATAAAACAAGATTTTTGGAAGTAAGGGGTTTAAATGCTTAATCCCTTAACCACCCATTTGGAGGCAGTTAATAATGTTAAGGGAGTAGCCTGGAAAATCCCACCAGGATTATTTCCTTTCTAACTCACAAAAGACTTTAAACTTCCCTTCACAAAATGGGAGACTGATTGACCTTACAAGGGCACAGATGACTGTGCCCCTTCACCAGTATTGTTGTTGGGTTCAAACAGTCAGAAAAGAGTGGGGTTCTGTTCTGCACACTAAATTCCTGCTTCCTAAAGTCTGTATTTGTGAACAAGGGAGTGCAAAAACCCTTCCTTTCCTTTTCAAGTCATGGATTTGTAATCAAGTGGAAGAGTGTGGTTGATACCTAGTGCTGCCCTATGACGATAAAGACTAAGTATCCGAGCCCAAAGATCGGGTAGTGATTTCACAGACCTGACAGTTATGTCACACAATTCTCACTTGTACTTTTTGTGATGTTTTACTTCTTTCTCTAGAACAGGTTTATCAGGGATGGTTGGTGTCTCACTGAAGGTCCACTGTGGAAATCTGGTTAGGCAATTTGTCCAGTAGTGTACTCAATATCTGCAATTATTTATGAGGATCAAGGGAAATATCGGCCTATCTGGAAAGTTCCAACATTGCTGACTTCTATGCAAGGTGTGTCCACACTTTTGGCTTCTTGGCCACATAGTAAGTAGAAGAGTTATCCTGGGCCACACGTTCAATACACAATTACTAATGAAACCTGATTAGCAAAAAAGAGATCTGCGCATAATTGTGGTGATATCTGGCACCACAGATATTCAAAATAGTCCTTACGTAATCCCTATCTGTCATTGGGACATGAGGATTGGACACTCCTCAAAGCCCCTGATGAGATTTTTTCATTAATTAGAGTTCAATGACTTTCCACCCATGACTACAGTATTTTGATGCTCTGAGGCACCAAGATGGACTGATCCCCTGAGCTCACTTGTTGGAGCCAAGGCTGAACAACAGCAAAACACTCTCAGCCCTGATTTCTCACCCAGGTTCTACTTAAATAGAAAAGGTCATCAAGTGTTGTGTCCCTTGCCATTAGTTACAGCTACTCTAGACAACATGTTACAGCTCCATCCATGTAAACATGAAGAAGGTAGAGTCTCCATCTTTTTTAATGCTGCATAATATTCCATGGTGTATGTATACCACAGTTTATTAATCCATTCATGGGATGATGAACACTTGAGTTTCTTCCATGAATTAACAATTATGAATTGGACTGACATAAACCCTCTAGTGCAAATGTCTTTGTTATACTGTGATTTTTGGTCCTCTGCATGTATATGCCTAATAGAGAAATTGAATGATGGAATGGCAGGTCTATTTTTAGATACCTAGGTGATCTCCAAACATCTTTTCAAAAAGAACATATTAATTTTCATTCCCAGTAGCAATGCAGAAGTGTTCCCTTTTTTTCCACATCCATGCTAACATCAATGGTTTGGGGAGTTTGTGATGTGGACTAATTTTACTGGAGTTAGATGATATATCAAAGTGGTTTGGATTTGTATTTCTCTGATGATTAAGGATGAAGAGCATTTTTCCCTTTGTATGTAGGCTGTGCACCTAGGTCTTATTCATAGATGTTTCTCGTCCAGTCTTTTGTCCTCACTGAGATGGGAATCACTTGCTGTTTTCTTGTTAATTCATTTGAGTTGTCTGTGGATCCTGGTTATTAAACCTTTGTTGGAGACATAATCTGCAAATATTATCTCTTATTCTGAGGGCCGTCTGCTTGCTTTATTTACTGTTTTCTTGATTGTTCAGAAGTTTTTAGTTTGATCAGATCCCAGTAGTGTAACTTTGTGTTGCTTCAGTTGTCCAGGGGGTCCTTCTCATAAAATATTCGCCTAGGCTGATTTCTTCAAGTGTTTTCCCTGCACTTTATTCTGGCATTTCTATAGTTTCATGTCTTAAGTTTAAATCTTTAAACCAGTGAGAGTCTATTTTAATTAATAGTGAATATGTGGGTTCAGTTTCAGTCTTCTACAGGTCGCCAACCAGTTCACCGAGCACTGTTTGTTAAATAAGCACTCTTTTCCCCACTGAATGTTTTTAATTGGCTTATCAAAGATAAAAGAGGGTAAGTAGCTGGATTCATCTCTTAGTTCTCTATTTTGTTTCATATATCTACCTCTCTTTTTTTGTTCCAGTACCATGCTGTTTTGAGCACTGTCAGTTTATAGTACTATCTGAGGTCTGATAGCATGATTATTCCTGATTAATTTTTATATCTAGGTAATGTCTTGGCTATTAGAGATTTTTGTGATTCCGTGTAAACCGAAGTATTATTTTTATGAAGTCTTTAAAGTAGGACGGTGTTGCTATAATAGGGATTGAATTAAAATGGTATATTGCTTAGGGTAGTATGGCCATTTAGAAAATGTTGATTCTTCTCAGCCATGAGCATGATATTGTTTTCCATTTCCTCACGTCTTCAGCTATTTCTTTTCTTAGAGTTTCATAGTTTTCTTTATAGAGATCTTTCACATCCTTTGTTAGGTAAATTCCTAATTTAATTTAATCTTCTTTGGCACTACTGTAAAAGAAATAGAGTTGTTGATGGTTTTTTCAGCTTGATGATTCTTTATGTACATAAAGGCTACAGAATTTTGAATATTGATTTTGTAACCTGAGGTGCTGCTGTATTCCTTGATCACTTCTTAGAGTTTATAGTTGAATCCCTTGGGTTTTACAGATATACAACCATCTGCAAAGAGTGCAAGTTTGATCTCCTCTGACCCTATATAGATACCCTTGATCACCTTCTCTTGCCTCATTGCAATATATATATTTTTTTGATTTTGAAAACATCCTTATGGTGAATGCATTTTTATTTCTTATTTACAAATGAGGTACATAATTCTCTGAGAAATTAAGTCAGTCTAAATGCAGAAGTCATCTTAAGTTTTATCTATTTCAAAGACTGATATTTTCATTGTATAATTCTTTTTTTTAATACTTGTATTTTATTATTCTTCATTACATTATTTTGCCCCCAGTCCCCAGTGGTAAGACAGAATTTATTTACAGAAAAGAATACAGAAAACACTAAAGCTCCTGGTAGAGGTAGAGAATTCAAGTGGGGAGAGAGAAGCTCTCTCTGTTTCTCTCCCGGTCTTTCCCTGTCTCCTCCTTTAGGCCTTCAGTCTCAGGGTATATATAGGTGTATGGGTTCCTTGGCCAGAAAACGAATGAATACAGTCCCTTCCGCCAGGGGCAAGGTGAATGAATGTATCAATGAATGGATACAGTCCATTCATGGAAAGGAGGCCTAGGAAATTCACATGAAATTGACCTAGGCATGGGAAATGGGCGTTCCACATTTAGTCCTAAGTGTAAAGTGAAGGAGACACCAAGCACAGGTGTCTCCTCAGCAGTTGTCCAGCCCTTTTGGCTATTGGAGCCTCCAGTGGGGGCTGGGGGTCCCCCTCCCCTCTTGCCTGTCATCCAGCCCGCTGGCTCTTCAGCTGGCTGCCGCAGCACTGACACTGCCAAGGAGGACACTGCAGGTCCTCCAGCTTCGCTGAGCTGGCTAGGGCACCAAATGTCCTGCATCAATTCTCCCTCTCCGAGTAGAAACTCTAACCGCTGTCAGGGAGAAGGGGCGAAGACTCCATCCAACTGCTTCCCGCTGAATCAGGCAACAATAGAAAGGGGCAATTAGGGTTTCTCCGGAGGGAGAGTGATACAGGGGTTCATGGACTGGAACCATCTTTATAGCTTGTGGCTTGATGACATTTCTGGAAAACATAAATCTGATTAGTGTAATCAGTAATAGGCAAAGGTAGAACAGCATCAGGTCAGAAGCACTTATTCAGTGATGCCAAAAGAAAACCATATTAGGATTTTTCTTGATGTTTCCTAAACAATAACTTCAAACTTTGTTTTGGCTCATGAGTGTAGGTGGTCTGTGGTTGGCTGTCTTCATTGCCTGCCTCCATAGAAGATGGAGGTTTCCAGGACTTTACTGATGAATGATGTATGCAGGAATCGACTCTTACAGCTTTAACAGTAGAAGAAGACAAGACAACAGGAAAGGGGACTTCCCAAGTTGGGGTCAGGGAAGGTGAATTGGAGGGAAGAGTTTTGATCATGACTAGATCTCCAGGAGGGAAAAGTTCCCATTTTAGTTAGTATGTCCCTCCCCAAACGGGGAGGAGGACTTTTAGGGATGATTAGGGAGGCATGAGAGAACAGCTAGTCATCCCCATTGCAGCTTAGAGGCTGGGAGAAAAAATTAGTAACCGGCTGTCCAGACACCCCCTGTATAGTTATGGATTTGGGAGATAAAAGACCAGGATTAGAGAGAAGTACAGAAAAGGTTGCTCCAGTGTCCAAAAGAAATTTTTTCTCCTGGCGCTCCAATATAAGGCAAACCTGGGGCTCTTGAGGGGTGATGACACCAGTTGGAGCCAAGAGAATTTGCCCTGGGCACTCTCAGTACAGTTTGGGCTTCGATAGGGTCACTGTCCCAGGAGGTCTTCAACTCTGGGGACAGGCCACCCTCCAGTGGTCACCCTTGCATTTTGGACAGGGGCCAGGTGGCTTGCCCAGCCAGTGGTGCTGCTGGGGGCAATCTTCTCTGAAGTGACCAGTCTGACCACATTGGAAGCACTTGTTTTTCACTCCTCTGGTTTCCCTCTGCCCCTGAATGTTGCTCGTTTGTCAGAGTAAAATTACTAGAGCTGTCATTCTTTTCTGTTCCTTTCTCTCTTTTTCCTCCTTTCTATTCAGATCTTGGTTACAAAAGACCATAGTGGCTGTTTTAAGAAGATTCTCCAGGTTATGGTCTGGGACTATAGCCAATTTCTGGAGTTTTCTTTGAATGTCTGGGGCCATTTGAGGGATAAATTTGTCTTTTACAATAATCTGACCCTCTATGG